>VNJQ01007941.1:0-56697 GCA_008042515.1 Drosophila truncata
ACATTGAGCAGACGCTTCCACGCTTGCCAGCGCACGCGATCCGGTATGCCCTTGTACACACGCTTGTGCAGCTTGTCCGCGGGCGGCGGCCAGTGGCCGAGCATCTTTAGCCACTTCTTGTCGCGCTCCGCCTCGATGTTGTTGCGGTGCAGCTCCTGGGCGTTGCGCGTCGTTGGCAGGCGAGAGTCGTGCATGAATCCATATCTGCATGAAACCGGGTATCGTATGTGTATAAGAATTAAAGGGAAATACAATCGAGTTAGGCCACCTACTTGTCGGTTATGTGATAGATCTCGAATGTGGGATTCTCCCAGGAGTCCACCACGTTACTGGGATCTAGGCCTAGTTCGTAGCGCCTGAAGATCTCCTCTCGCTCGTCCTCGGCCCGCTTGACCAGCGCCTCCTGCTGTTCCCCTTCTTCCGTCATTTCAGGAACAACGGATTAGCTGTCGCTGGAGGAGGAGGAGGGGCAGCAGTCAGAGGAGGAACAATAGGAGAAGGTGGTAGCCAGCGCTGGGGTTTCCACGCTCTCAGTTGGGGAGCGGCTGCTGCTGCTGCTTCTTCGCTGGCTGGGCGATAGCGCGAAACTTTGATAAAGACAAAAGCACAGCAGGCATTATTATTAACAATTGTAATCTATAATTTATGCAAACAGTCATCGCACACGCTTACACATCACTCACACACTCACACGCACACACCACGGCACACTCATGGCAACGCGCAATTGTCGCATGATATTTAAATGCAGCCACAGAATCGATTTCACTAACTAAAACACCAATAAGACAACGAACGAACGAACGAGCGTGGCAGAAATGACGTGATTTTCCACAATATTCAAATCGCAGCGCATCAAAACATGACAGCAGAGCAGGCAACGGACAAGAAACACGCCCCCTTAAATCGCAGCGAAAGCGGTCTAGATACATTTAATATAAGAAAGCAAGTCCCTGGCCGCCACTATTAGTCAGTTATTTTAATGCACTTTATGTTTTATCGCTCACACACTTCCTGTTTTCGCTGCGATTTGTTGTATTTTTGTCAACACACAGACATGCACGCACACAAACACACGCACACACTCATACGCACAGCCAGCGAAGAGAGTGCTCGTTCTGTGGCTGCTTTCACCAAAAACTTTTTGTTCAATCGGCCCGATCTGATTGCCGCTGCATTACCATTTAATTTTGTATTATATATCCCTATTATCCGCGCCGATCCAGTGTGTTTTGCAACTTATTTTCTCACTATTTTAACGCGGCTGCATGTTTCCGATTGTTGAACGCGAAAACATCGGGGCTGCTATCGATTGTGTTGTTTGGTGGAGTTGCCAGATGAGCGCGTATAATATCGATCACTTAAACTATCTATATTTGGTTATTGTATCGAACTTAGTTATTAATTGTAATTTAGTTTATTATTATTGTTTATTGTTTTGTTCCCCCATTGGAAATGTGAAGCATATCTTATTATCGCATTAAATCAGAAAATCGATATAAATTACTGAATTTGCAAAAATGCAAATACTTATCGAAGTTAAAACATCGGTTTTGGGAAATTAAAACACATGTATCGCCTTTTTGAAAACATCGATAGGTCGACAACAACATCGACGTTTTTGCAGCTCTAGTATATAGGTTTAATTGTGCTCGGAAAAAACGGAGTTAAAGTGAATGCCAGCGTCCAGCAAAAGTACTCGAAAGCATCCAGATCCAAGCTAGGCACCTTGGACCACCGAGAAACGCGGGACAAGCGATGCCAATGCAACAATAATATCAATAAAACGGGTACGAATCGGGGCCAGTTCGATGGAAGTGCGTAGTGCAAAGTAGAATTTCGAGCGAAAACCAAAAAAGAGGAAAAGAGACGCTCAATAGAGCGCACATATACATGGCGATATTTACGATATATATGCATATTCACGATTGGGAAAACTAACGAATGCCCTATATGTTGTTGTATATATTCCGTAGCTTTTCGTAGACGCTGCTGCCGAGAATCAATTCTGTCCATTGCCATAGACCAGCAGTAAAACGAACCCCCGAGCCCCAACGTCTCTGGGAAGATGGTGTCAACCCGCCAAATGTGCGGCAGTGCCGCCAATGGAGGCGCTTCACCCTCGGGATCGGGTTCGGTGACTGCAGAGTCGCAGGAGGTGGTACCTGCTGGTGCTCCTCCCTTGCCAGTCGCCCTCCAGGAGCTCGAATCCACGGCAGCCCGTACTTCCGTCCTGCGGCGCACGGCCAGTTACCAGGGCAATTCCGGCCAGTCGCCGGCTAGCCTGGCCTTCTCCGCCAGCGTGGTGACGCGCCACCACTCGTACAACATCCAGATGCAGCGGAGCGGTCACGGGATGGGGCCCTCAGTCTCCAGCGTTCCAGTGCAGATCACTCAAGTTGGTCTGTTGGATTTGCCCCACGAGCTGATTGAGAAGATTCTCAGCTACTTGGACTACAAGATAATCTCACATCTCAGAATGGTAAGTGCAACCTGTGCCTCCTAAGGCCCCCTCTACCTATCCCTCTCTCTCTCTATCTCTCTCTCCTACAAAGCGTTGGTGGCTATTAAATCAATAAAAAGCAATTTCCCAAGTGCAGGCTTGTGGGACGGGCGCAGAGTTGGTTATCCAACGAACCCAGCAACTACCTGCACTCGTAGTCTGCCTGTGCCATGGGTCTCTTGGTATTATTTTCGCGCCGACATCATTGGCCTGGCCCATGCGTTCCCTCGGTGATGTTCTGTCCCTCTCTTGGCAGGAGGCAATTAAAACTTTGTCACGAGGGCACAGCACATGCACTTGTGATTGTTTATATTTAGCGAAGAAATATGCTGCTGATCTTGATTTTCACGTGCGGTGAATCATAGACATATCTATGGGATAGAATAGAGGATCTAAGGTCAGGATCTAAGGTCAACCTTTAATAGTAAAGCTAATCCTTTTATTAGGTAATATTAAGATACCTTTAATTTGTAGGACTTATATAAAATACGATCGTAATGGTACTTCAAGAACAAGCTCTTCCTAAAGTTAACCAGGTAGAGCGATGATACTTTGGTCTAAAAGAAACAAACGAGACTTTGTTTGGTCGGCAATTAAGAATATGGGTTTTATAATCATACAACATTTTTATAGTTAAAAACCCTTACCTTTTATTAGGATTTATTTGGACCAACTAAAGGTACTAAGAAAATGTATCATCCTAACGATCCTACTAACTCTCAAGTCTTATTTTTCATTACATTTTGTTTAAAAGAAGGAAAAGATTCCAAGATTCCAAAGTTAAAAATATTCTTGCATAATATCAAAATAATATTATAAATATTTTATAATAAAAAGTTAAAATACTCCTAAAATCGCACAATTTCATTAACAGAAATTTGAATAATATAAACTTTTCTCCAAATAAAATATCAATTATTATTATAAGTGAAGTGATTATGCATAGAAATAATTTCAAGGGAACTATTTTTGGTTCAAGACCTTGTGGAAGGTATCTACACCTCGGTGTGTCTTTGTGTTTTTGGGTCTTGATGGCATTTTTGCCTGCACCATGCTTCTCCCTCCTCCCTCTTGCCTGGCCAGCCACTGGTGTGTGTATGTATGCAGCGGGGTTATTTGTCGTAGGTAGCGGCGACAAATGTAATCTGATATAATTTAATAACAGGCAGAACCACTGTCTCGTGGATGGATGGTTGGAGAATGTATGTATGCGGGCACAGCAGCCGAACCTGAAAATCTCGGCCCAAAATTGTATCCTCACTTTACTCAAACTCTTGAATTTCGAATGTTTTTTCCGCTTGTTTGCAGGTGTGCCACCGCATGAACGACATTTGCATGGCCATGCTGAACGCCGCCTTCTCCAGACAGATCAACACCACGTTCAGCCGCTTCCAGGCCATCAAGGCGAGCATGCCGCGGCGGGAGTCGGCACGACGCAGTCATCCGTTGGCCTGCCAGTGCGACATCATCGAGACGTGCTATATGCGCCTCTCTCTGCTGCAGATGTCCATGGGCAAGCACATGGAGCGGGGTCACTGCTGCTTCTTTCCGGGATCCGTAAGTCAAGCTCTCAAACTGATTGGCTTACAAATTCTAATATGGATAATTCCCACAGATATTGGACGAGGTACACGGAATTTTGAACTATATCAATTTTACGCCTCAGCTGCAGCGACCTTATCGGGTGACCGATGAGCTCTTCGATCTCTCCACCATGGCCATGGAGTACTTTAAGGACCGCATAGAGCCGACACTTCCCGGCCTGGCCTACTTCAACAAGGACTTCTATACGCTGCCCACCACCACCAAGCGACGTAAGAATATAGTCCTTCGAGTGTAACAGTCAGTCTCATCAGTATGTTTCCTCCACAGCCACGCTTGCCATCAGTTCAGATCTCGAGGACAGTGCCAGCAACTCGCCGCCTCAGAACCACATGGTGCTCCGCAAGGGCATCCGCAAGATCAAGCAGGGCATGAAGATCTACAACAATCAGCTGTCGGTGCTGCGCACTGAGCTACGAACCTGTAAGCGCAAGGGCGCCGAGCAGGGAAAGCAGCTGGCCGAGCAGCAGAATCTCCTGGCGGAGCAGCAAAAGCAGACGCTGGAGTATGCCAATCGGTTGGACGAGAATGACAAGAAGAACGAGGAGATAACTCGCAAGTTCTCCACCCTCTTGCAGGTATGAACATTTTGTTAAACTTTACCTTAAAACAGGCATTAATTTCATTTTGACTTGGATTTACGCAGGAGCTCAACAAGTGCAAGACCGAACTGCAGTTCTGGCGATCCAAGAGTCCGGCCATTCCGGCCTTGTGCAGTTCGTGCAATCAGAAAGTGACGCCTCTGGTGCCGCCAGAGGATTTCCAAGTGCTGGTTAACCAGGGCGTTGATCCGGAGCACATTATCATTAGCAATGAGGACGCTGACGCCGAAGAGAGTGAAGTGAGCGTTGGGGAGCTGAAGGAATTCGCCTCGCCGGACGAGTCCACCACGGCCAAGCTGCTGGCCGTTAGCACTGCAGCCAAGAATCTGAAGCGCAAGCTTCCGTCGGAGACCCAGTCGTCCATTGCCATTGCGTCCACATCGAAGCCAGTGGAGGCCGTCCAATCCCAACCACAGCCGCCGGCTGCAGTAAATGGAGGAGGAGGAGGAGCTGCAAAGGCCGCCACTTCCGCTGGAGGATACTCGCCAAAGCTTTTCTATGGCAACCATCAACGCAGCGGCGTGATCGTAAGCCCCGTCTCCATGAAGCCAACGGCTGCTTCGGCGGAGGCATCTGAATCGCAGACAGTTCTCGAGGAGCCGGAGGAGGCGAAGAAAGCACGTAGAGTACAAAAGGCCAACAGATATGTAAATACGTCGTCTGGCAAACGCAGTAAGCATTAGGACATACGCATATATACACTTTACATATTTTTTACCACTTATTTACATAAAACAAAACCACAAATAAAGTACGCGTTCATGCCCCACGCTCTCATCCGACTGGGGCAAGCGTCAAAGTAGTGTTAACAAAAGAATCAAATATATACACATATATCTATTAACGTAAAAATGCATTAGGCATTGCGAATATTATCATTATAATTATTATTATCAAGTACAACAAGTGTGTCTGTATGTTCTTCGGTTTTAACGATCCCCATTCCCTTCCCCCACAAAACCCCACAACAACAACATCTCAAGTTAACCACACCATACAACACACTCGTCGAATCCAGTAGTTATTGGCAGAGCAAACAAAACAGATAATAATAATTTAAAAGCAAATTAATTTTAACTAAGAACCACGAGGAAAGCAAAACAAAAACGGCAAAGAAATATTTTAAATAAAACTTTAAAAGCATTTGAAATCAAAAGGGATATTCCCGATGGTCTTTTGTACAAAAGAAATACATTTATTTACAAGTTAACAGGGTCAACAGAAAGGAAACTCTAAATTACAGCTTTTGCGAGCGATCCCCTCCAGCCAGTGGCTTATTGCGCTCATCCCACAAGGTGACGCCATCGCAGGCACAGATTCGCTTGAAGTTTTCCAATATACCAGCCGAACGGGCAATTATCCCACAGGCAATCCTGCAGAGAAACAGTTTAAACCATTGAAAAAATGATATCAGAATAAAGGATATACCACGAACCTGTCTCCCGAGTTGCCATCAATGCGACTCTGTTGATTGCCGCCGTTTCCCAGGTCATCGGCGGTGGCTGTTATCACAATGGCCCTGCCAATGATGTCCCACACCTCCAGGATGGGATCCACAAATCGGAATGTGGCTCTGCCGCTATCATCCGCTCGAATGTTGCCAAGGTCGCCGGCATGGCGTTCTGCGGCCGCTGCTGTTTGACTTCCATGCGGCGACTGGCGGGGATTGTAGTGCGAGCCAACGGAAGCGCAGCCCGCGGACACATCGCCGCTCTCGTGGATGTGGAAACCGTGCAGACCCGGCGTCAGGCCATCCACCACACCATCGACCACAACTCCAGGCTCCCGAGCCGTAATTGTTGTGAATCGCACTACGCCCTGGATGGGCGTTCGGTCCACCACACTGCCCGTGGTGTTGATGAGAGCCACGGCTGACTGGCCGCCGAATCCCGATAGCACCGCCTTGCGTCCGGTAGCCTCTATCTTGTCGTGCACCTCTGACCAAGGTCGTTGGGTCTGGACAATCACTCTGCCCTCCTTGGTGTCAATTTCCACCTGCCCGACTCCATCCAGCGCTGTTCGGAGGACGTTGGCGTACGCCTCGTCGTCCTTGCGCATCTGAACTGCAAATTCGATCTAAATTTTAACATAAGAGCGTGCTTGCTGAACGTTAATTTACCTTAATGGAGCTCATTTTGTTGTTAAAAAATGCCGAATAAGAATGATAAACAAACTTTGGCCCTTTGGAGCAATCGATTTTTATTAACGTCGGTTAAGCGTCATCTGGTCACACATATATCGATAAGAACCCATTCATAACATTACCGTTACCAGACTTTGCGAGAAAACTTTCAGTTTTTCATATTTGTTCGCGCCTGCAGCCAATCCTTATATTTGAAAACCCACCCATCGGTCATCAGTTTTCTGAGTTTATTTGAAACTCAGATTTTTTCGAGAACAAACGTTGAAAAATATCAAAAAAGGCTTGTGGAAAGGCCGTTGAAATGGCGTTGCCAGATTTTATTTTACCTTTGGCGCCTGATTTAAAATTCAAGCTGCTAATAAATATAATTTCTGTGCTAATTTGTTGGACATAAAACTCCATTCAGCTCAAATTACGCTTTATTGTTTTTTCTCAACTTTTTTTATTGCTCGCCAGCGGTTTGATCAATGGCCATAAAGTATATTTTTAAGCAAAATGCTGCTAATTTTTGCAAATTAACAGCGCTAATTGTAGCGTCCTAAGCGCTAACTTAAGCGACAGCTGGGTATGTCTGCGTAGAAAAAAGAAGAAGAAAAACCTGATAAAAACATGCAACAAAATTGCGATAAAGCGTTTCCATGCGCGGCAAATTCATTGCAGCAAATTGCGTCTTTGACTTTCATTGTGCAAAATAAATTAATTTCACTTGGGAACCGAACCTTGTTATTGATGGCAATTTAAAAACAATTGAGAAATATTTAATTCTCCCGCCATATTGCGATCAATTGAAGAAATGTAAAAGGAAGCATCACGACAAGGGAATAACAGTAATAATGCCGATTGCCAAAATGCCGGTCCATGGCTTTCATCAATTAAGACTCAATTAGCACAAAGCAAGCATCTTGGAATGAATGAAAATCGGCGGACAGCAATTAGTCGAAATTAGTACCGTTATTAGGTCCACCCTAGAAATAGATCGGGGACTCGCTCTGAAAAGCGCTCCCACACAAGTTCCCATGAACAGGTGCAGTTTTCTCTTATTTTGCCTTTGCTTACTCTTTAGTGAAGGGAACAGCTGTTCTTGTTGATAAATAGTATTCCTTGTTGTTTTTTCCATTGCTTAGAAGTGCAAGTCAGGCCCCAAAAAGGTGGGTTGCCATGGAACCCATTTGAGTGGGAGTGGGATGGCGCTATCAAAGGTCGCCCAGAAAGTGCGTGCCATAGCAAAATTGCTATTTGCTTTTTGCCTTTGTTTTTATTGCATTCCACTCTCCACACACGCACACAGTTGCACTGTTAGGGGCTTTGGTGGGGGCAGCAAAGAGCGCCGTTGGACCCGCCAGAGCGGAAAAGAGATAGTAAGAGCGCCCGGGGAGAGATGGGAGAGCGAAAGAGAGTATAGCTTACTAGCCGTATACTTAATATTAATTTTAGCGTGAGACACGAAATCAGTACTTTTTAAACCATCGGCGTTAAAGCATTAGCAATTTATGCGGAGTGTAAACTAATCTGAAAGAGCAACAACTACAGCTACAACTACAACAACAGCATCAGCAGCAACATCAGCAACAGCAAAAATATTAACACGTTGACGCTTTTTGTGTTTATCGCGAGCGGAAAGCTTAATTATCGAGCAGCCAAACTCTTTTTGGCTGTCCGAAATCTTATTTTCTTTTTGGGAAAATCGTACGTCATCGACGCGCGCAGCGAAAAACGGTCCAAAACTGATACACACACAAAGGCGAGCAGCAACAGCAGCGAGCTTAGAATTGAATTCAATTGCAGGAGCAACAAAAGCAACAACGCCCAATAAACGCAAATCAAGGAAAAGTTTCACACACAAACTCGAATTAATTAATTTGTTTTTGTATCTGCGCTAGTATTTCTTCTTCGTCTCGTCCCATTCTTCTCCTCGCCTGCCTTTGCCATTCGCCGCGAAGCGCTGACAAAGACAAAAAGAACGTGCAAAACAGCTGAGCTGAGACCGAGAGTAACGGAACGTACCGACGTCGACGTCGGCAGCGAACAACAAAGCAACAAGTGCAGCAGCAGCAACAACAACAACACAAAGCCCTTTCAATTGATAGCCCACAAGAGTGTGTATGTGTGTGTGTCCACATTGTTGTTGCCACAATCAATTAGAGTGATAGCAGGCGGCAGAGTTCCAGCTTCGGCAGCGCAGCAGCAGCAGCAGCAGCATCCGCATCAATTTCGCTGGCAGCAGCGCAGAAGCAGAAGCAGCATCATCTTCGCATCGCATCTTCGGGCTGGCTTAATTCCGAAAGTGTGTCTGTGAGCGTAGTTGCTCCCGTTCCGCCTCCGTAATCGCAAGTGGCTTGTTGTTATTGTCGCACTCGGTCGATCTCACAGTGTGTCTGTCTGTGTGGCAGCCAGCGCCAGCGCCGTCGGCTGTTGATTGGGCTTGTTTGATTCCGAAACTGTATCCCGTAGTTTCCCGCTAACGGCGAAAATTCACACAACTCATTGATATTTTAACCTCGTGTCCGCGTTGGCTGCCGCTCGACCAAGGTTCTGCCGCACAAAATGCTCGTCTCCTTGGGCTCTCCGAAGCCTGGCTTCGTCGGACTAAAAGTGCTCCTCTAGCACGCTGCGAGCAGTCCGCCGTACACATAATCCGCAAAAGTCAAACTCTACGCGAAAGGCAGAACCAAAAGCCCTAACTATATATAACCCACTGAATTGGCAGAAAAAAAAGTTATCACCACTTCACCAACCAAATCGTAATCGCTATCGTTATCGCGAGACAACAAAATACAACAGAAAAAAGTTCAAAGATAATACACAGTGTACAAGTCAAGTCGAAGCAAACAAAAACTCCTATTCTCTCGCTAATGAAATCGAAGCGCTTTTTTGTGAATAATTAGCCCCCAAAAAACCCGTTTAGCCGCCGCAGAAATTAGGCCCCCCATAAAAGTGACGACGACGATCCAAGAAACTGGCATCCATCTCGCTGCCGCTGATATATAACACCCCAATATACACACAGGCGTAAAGCGCAAAAACGTAAAACCGCGATAACACCCATACACTCGCGAGCAGAGCGAAAAATCCGATCAGCGAATATATCAACTTCACAGTAACGTCGGAAAGTCAGTGCAAGTCAGAGCTAAATCGTCGAGCGCCCCGAATAGTTGTGTCTAACAAATTGTTCCCAAGTTTCCCCAAATCAAAGTCGTGGAAAGATAATCAGTTATCAGTGATCAACATCGGTCTCCAGAAGTGTACAACTGCGAAATAATGTCAGCCTTCTGACAGTGTCCCAAAAAAAATTGAAGCCCACACAAAAGTTACATAACACATAACGCGGAAAATCCTATTTTCGGAAGCGAAATATAAGCAAGCGAGAGACCCAGCGAAACCCTACAAGTGACTTGTTAATTGGAATGTCGCCTATCTGACAGTGACTAAATCAACACGAAAAACACCCTAAAAAAAGAACTAAGAACATTATTTGAAAATAAAAAAGAACAAACAACAGCGTCACAAGCATTACAACAGCGAAGAAAATAATATCAGCCAACAAGGAGTGCAGCCTGTGTTATCAGTGAAGCATACGTACATACTTATATAGTCGGATTCAAGCGTAAACAACTGCTATATAATGTTCACCGCCATCTGACAGTGGTCCAAAAACCAGCAAACAGAGCCAAAAAAATAGAGCGTCGAAGGATCGCCGCTGCTATAGACAACAAGTCCCACACGTGCCAGTGAGACCTGTACCGTACCACCTCACATTTGAACTGCACCAAGTAACGTCAATTCAGCGATAAATGGAGAAATCTGAAATACGACTGCAGCGCATGTCAAATGAATATCAGTCGCAATCGAGCTATATGTATCTCCGGACCAAGATGCTGTTAAAAATCGAAAATACCCTACTTCGAAGCCATCGTCAGCGCGAGACCACCGGTATCAAGAAACTATACAATTCGTTTTTTGTATTGTTTTAATTTGCCCCGCCCGGCCCCCGATCCCCCTCCGAAGGCCCCAAGAACACATTACGCACAACGCAACAATTCCAATTCCACTCAATTGTGAGCCAAGCTAGAGAAAAGTTACAAAAAAGCAAGTTATACATGTTTTACCTATATTAAATATATATGAATAAACTAGAGATATTATTTGGTTGTTAGTAGAACTCAACGTCAAGTGCATATTGTTAGCCCTCGTATATCCAAGTGCTGTGCGACGAACGATTAGTAAAGTGTGTCATACGAGCATTTTGAACAATCCAAAATGTTAACCTAAGCTAAAAAGCCGTATTTAAGTCTCCGAGTTGATCAATAACTGTTTCTACTTCGAATATTACTATTACAATCAATCACAATCACCTTTGTTGCATTTCGCGTTGCATCGAAAACGAAAAACTTGAGCAAAATTGCTGCTGTCGAAAGTCCGGTCGGAACGGTAAAAACTGTGGTCGCCCGAATATATCAAATCGTATTATCCATCGGTTGAAAAACGATAAAACTTCAATACTCCAAAACTAACAAAGGAATAAGGAAACCGAAAGCCTTTAATTCACGTACCGAATGGCGCTTTCGTTTCTATCGCAAAACTCCGGTCTGTTGGATTTACAAAGCATATTTGATCCACAATATTCTCATCAACAACAACAACAACAAACACAACATTTGAGCCACCACCCCCAACATCACATTCAACAAAATCAACAACAAAATCAACACCAACAACAAGCGGAACAAATTTTACACCAACAATCACGCACTCTTTCAACAAAGTTCGATTTGAACATTTTCAACGAATTCGACCAAATGGAATTCAACAACAATTTAAATCGCAATCAATATCAGAACAACAACAATAATAATAATATTAGCAACAATCAAAATCATAACTCCAACAACAACACTAATAACAGTGTAAGTGAAAATCTAAATCAGGTGAGTTCAAAGGTCACAAACGACAAAGGGTTCGCAGGGCTTGACATGCGACAGAATATATGAAATGGGGTGGAAATCGGGCTTTAAGGAACTGTTGACAAAATTAAATTACATAGATTATAGAGTCTTCTAAACTATACCCCACTTTAGTCCAAATATTCCAGCGATTAGTAACTCTACAGAATTGAGACTAATTATAGTAACGACATATTTACACAACTGTTTTCAAAGCCATCGTTCCTTTCCTAGATTGATTTTCTAGTGGAATGTTTGCCACTAAGGAGGCTCCTACTTACTAGTGAGTGAATCAAGAAAACTTTTCAAGATCCCCTGCTCATGAGGCTCTCCCAGCTAATTCTGTTTGCCTTGAGGCAAAATATAAATATATAGTTCAATTGCTAATTATACTATACAGTGCGGGGTGTATCATATAACAAAGTTGTGGTGGGACAGATAGAGGGAAAACAACAGAACAGCGCTTAATAAATAGTTGCAAGCGAATGTTACGTCACCAGTGGCCGACTTACTCGCACTAATCCCCCCATCCTGGGGGTAACCAAGAGTAGATACTATTGTTTACCTTCTTTATTTTTGGAATTTCTCATAAATATAGCCGCATGTTGTTCTGGGTCTTCTTTGCCCAGCTCTCCAAGCCGTGTCTTTTTGTATTTGTTTACATACTGCGAGCGTGTTCGAACTTATCTCTCTGCAAATGGAACCAAGCCAAGTCAGAGTCCTCATCGGCACATAAACATCAAAGAATGCAATGAATCGATGGGTGTTCGCTGCTTCTCTCTCTCTCTCCGGGAGAGAATGAGCGATTTGGGAGAGTAAAGCCGAGATTGTAGGCGACCTTATCAGCAAGGTTCGGACCCATATATAGTATTTTAGCTGGGACTGTAGAGATAATGGTGAGAGGGCATAGCCTCGTTGGCGGCTAGACACGCTTTGTTGGTGTTTTTGACTCGGTTCCAGAATTGATTACGCCGTCGAAATTCAGTTTTCGAACTAAAAAGCCTCTCTGTTCGGTTTCGGTTTTCCAGATCCAGAACCGCCACTTCATCAGCGGCTACCACCATCAGCATATTGGGTCGGATTATGAGCAAGTGATCAACTTTGTTGACTCGCCGCCAAACTCTGAGGAATCGTGGACAGGTAAGGCAGCGCCAATCAGTTCAATCATCAGCTCAGCTCAGCTCACCTCATCTCCATAACCAACGTTCCTTCATTCACCAAAAACAACTATAACGCCATCATTGAAGAGACCAGTTCTTTAATCGAACAAATCACCATTGTCGTAGACGCCCAATCGAAGGACTCGCCGGGACCGCAGATCATCGACGTGCAAACCATTTACCTGAACAGCGGCTCACGCAAAAGACGAATGGATTGGGATTCCCTGGACATTGGCCAAAGTGAGAACTCACCAACAGCATCGCAGAGCGGCGAGCTGCCCACCAAAGTGGCCCACCAGGAGAAGGATAAACACAAGCGCGAGAAGAACTCGGGTAAGGAGAAATATAATAATCATTATTTTATTAGGATTGATCGAAATTTTTATATAGATATGAAATACTCCCAAAAAAGCCTGTCTCAAATCTCAGGCTTTGATTTTAAGAGTTTCCATATTCATTCTTAGACTTTAATTAAAACCCAGAAGCTTCTTTTTAAATAAGAACAGGTTGCCAAATACTTCATTGATTAGGCCATCAATTAGTTAAATAAAATTATAAATTAAAAGTCTAAAATTGTCACACTTTCCAGCTAAAAAGTTTGAGTATCAAAAGTTATTCATTTTACGACCATAAAAGATTGAATTAAACCCAGAAAGATGGCTACAAAAGTGCGATTATGATGATAGCTGTTTTGTTAATTGCTGATTTGCATAAAATGTGTGTTGTGGTGACCCAAAATCAATGAAAGCGGCTAAAAAGAATGAAAGAAATTGCGATGGGACTTCTTCCTGGAGTTTCTTCCCCCGGCGAAGGCTGATCGAGCGAGTCAGAAACCCGTTCCCGTTCTCCGCCCCTCCACGTTTTGTTGGCAAAATTAGAAGCCGTCGTAATTGAGAAACCCGTTTCCGAGTTGCGCCTCTTTGATTGTACACTGCGGCACGGGATATATGGATATGGATATGGAAATATGCACACACTTGTAGGTAAATTGTGGGGTGCCTAGACAGATGTATCCGATCTAACGACTAATTCGATCGTTCGTAAGACAAACGTGAGTCTTTCTGCCTGTGCTGCCCTCGCGGGTGCTAAGTGGCATATAAACACGGGTATATGATCGCTAATTGGTCTGTATCTATCAGACATGAAGTTATACGACATATATATGCGTGAGATGGCAATTAAAGGCCGAAAACCTTACACAGGGTATGACTTTGAGATGCTTGAAATATCTGTAAGGTTTGGCGCAGGTGGAGTTGCACTATCAAAAGCGATTCAGTCCCTAAATAGTTTCACAAATTGATTAACATGCAGAGACCGTCCGAACGATGTCTCTTAATTTCGGAGTTCGGATGCCTTAATGAAATTAACAGCCTGACAATGGTTAAAGCTTGGCATAAAACTGTAATTAACTTAACACCTTAGCTCGTGTTAATCAATAGAGCTTTAATAATAGAATTCCTCTGCTGGCCAATAAAGGGGAATTAATCTTTTCTCGGTACTTTTCCTATGGCCAATGGGAGCGAACAAGCCCCTAACCGAAAACCCTTTAAGCTCCACAAGATCTGTCCTCGAGATTGCAGCTCCGCTTCCAAACTCACATCACGCAGGGCCCCCCAACTAATTACCCCGAAATGAGTGACCGCGGCATGACACTGGCACTGGCACACTGATATACATTGGAACAAACAATAGTTGTGCTTAGGCCGGGACCTGGCCATATAATTTGGAGTCCAATCTAGAGCGCAGCCAGCCAGCCCCTCTCGCTGATGGCTTATCTTTGTCGGCCTCGCCGCAGATAAGACTGAATGGCCCACGTTTTTGGCATACAACAATCCGCTATTAGGCGTACTTTTTCCATAGAGATTCTTAGATCATCCCAACAAATGACCTGCCTTTGTACCGGTTTTTTCCCACACATTTGTTTTATATAATCGAAGGCAATAAGATGATATTGAAGCCATTTCCCCTGTCTATTTGGGAAGAGATATCATCTATTATAAAGTTCTATTTAATGTCCACATTTACAGATACTTTTAATCAAACAATTAGCTGTGACACTATCGCGAATGTGGATTGAGTAAGCAGTACAAACACGATGTGCGTCATTCGGTTGTGGATAACTCTGAATCAATTGAGATCGAGATATGTATTGTCCACTGGAACCCACACACACATATATAGAGATAGGAATATCTGTAGATTAAATCAATTAACCAAGCATCACAAACAGTTTTTTCATTAGAAAACATATTACTTTTTTTTGGTGGCATTTTGTTAAACGTTTAAAAGTAATGGCGTGAGCATTTTGAACTTACTTTTTTGGGGGTATTACATATATTTTTAGACTTTTATACTCTTTTATACTATATATCAGCGTTAATGTAACATAAAGAGTCACTGTACAGGCAACAAACAGTTGATCATCATAAACACACATAATTTTTAAATACAAATTCAAGAGAGCTGCGTGGAACCCTTTTTGCTGCCTCTTGAAGGAAAAAGAGAGAGCTAAAAGTGTTCTCACTGTATTACATATATATTACAAAGAAAAAAACTATAGTTTAATAGGCATATTTGATGCAACAATTTAAAATTAAAAATATTCATTATTTATTTATTATTATGTCTTTTAAAGACTCCTATAAATACGTAATGACTACCCGTATTCCCACACTATACAAAAATATAGTTACGTGTTTATCAATTAATTATAAATTGGCCTTACAAAGTGTCGCATGCTATAAATTCCTCACACACATTTTATTTTGGCCAAGACCCACAAGTTTGACGTCAAAACAGTTTGAGGTCATCCATGGCTCTTGAGAGCGTAGTCGTCACTTGATGATAACAGTTCGACAGAAAATCTAAAAGAAATGGCAAACGTGCCAGATATGGCTTAAAATATATAGCTTTTATTATTTATTCTTTGCCTTTGCAGGTCGCAGCAGCTGGAGCGATGATATTGGCTTCGATCTGAATGCTGAGTTCAACAGCAACTCGTACTTGAACAAGTAAGCAATGCCGCCGAATGGGCATTAAATTTCAGCTTATTTACCCTCCACCTTTCTCTTTATTTGTCGCTTTCTCTCTCTTAGTGAGAACTTCCTGTCGTTCTCGCCCACGCTGACCACCCTGAAGCAGGAGCCGCAGACGGATCAGATCAAGCCCAGTCCCAAGATATCTTTGGATAATGCCGCTGGTTCTCCGTCAGTGGCCATTGCCAAGCTGGATGAGTCCCAGAACTCTCCGCAGCAGGCTAATCCTGGTCAGGAAACCACTCCGGCCAATGGCAATGGCAAGCTTGATGTGAACTCAGGCCTCGCTTGCGGCTGTGGTTCCCCGCAGGGCTCCCCCTTGGCCAGCAGCGAGTATGAGGTGAACGAGAAGGGTGCAAAGGTCCATCCCCAGCAGCAGCAGCTCAGCGTTTTGGATCCGGCCAAGATTGAGCTTGTTTCGGCCAATGGAGCTACCCACTCCGAAGATCATAAGTAAGTATCAGAGAGTGGCTAGTTTTTCCCCTAATCTTATAGTATTATACCCCTTTCTCTGCCAGATTTCAGTACATCTTGGCTGCAGCCACTTCGATTGCCACCAAGAACAACGAGGAGACCCTGACGTATCTCAACCAGGGCCAAAGCTACGAGATCAAGTTGAAGAAGATCGGCGACCTGTCCCTCTACCGGGATAAGATATTGAAGGTGAGTCTTGAGTCCCGAGTTCCCGAGTCCAAAGTCTCTGTCCATGTCCAACGGCCTCCAATTGAGTCGCAGAGTCATGTGATGGCGGTGAATTATTCGACTGTCGAGTGAGCGACTTGCTTCTTGACCAACCGTGTGTGTGAGTGTGTGTATCTGTATCTGTATCTTTGTATCCGTTGTATCTGTATCTGGGGCTCAATTGATTTTAATAAGCCCCAATTAAGCCGGTCGACTTGAGAGATGCCACTGACTACTAGGCAAATGCCTCTGTGTACATGTGAAATCTGCGTGTGCGAAAACTTTCCGAGTGAAGTCATAGTCGCCACCACTCACTCATCCGCCCCTCCCTCTGACTTCTTCTTCCTCTCTTGCAGAGCGTGATTAAGATCTGCTTCCATGAGCGCCGCCTCCAGTTCATGGAGCGCGAACAGATGCAGCAATGGCAGCAATCCCGCCCAGGCGAACGCATCATTGAGGTGGACGTACCGCTATCGTATGGCCTGTGCCACGTGTCGCAGCCACTCAGCTCCAACTCGCTTAACACCGTCGAGATCTTCTGGGACCCCCTGAAGGAGGTCGGCGTCTACATCAAGGTCAACTGCATTTCAACCGAATTTACCCCAAAGAAGCACGGCGGCGAGAAGGGAGTGCCCTTCCGACTGCAGATTGAAACCTATATAGAAAACACAAACAGCACCAATACCGGCCTAGGATCTGCCGGCAGCAGCAACAACACCGCCAGCAACGGCGGCAGTGGCAACAGCAGCAACGGCAGTGGCACAACCAGCGGCTCCACAGCTCCAGCATCACCGGAACGTTCGCCAAATGGCGGCGGACAGGCCAAGCAGGCGGTCCATGCCGCTGCATGCCAGATCAAGGTGAGTAAGGGGGCAAGTATTGGGGGAAACTCCTTAAAGCTCCATAAAAAAATTAATTAGGCCAAGAAAGTCCTTTAAAGTTTTTATTCAACATATTTCTGTCGTTTCTGTTATTTATATATATTTCCAACAGAAGAAATATATTGATTTTCGGTTCGTGATTCATTTACCGCAGTAATTTCGTTAAAAACCACCCTCATTAAATTATATAGTCCGTATATACCCACATTTTTATGACTAAGAACCAGCCTTGACTTACAAATGCGAATAGTAAATGCTAATTTTTAGTTTGGTCTTTTTTGCTGAGTATGTGGGAAGTGTGTAAAGAAGCTAAAACAAAAATTTAAATTGCCTTATAAATTACTGATAATTTGAATATAAAAATTGCACATATTTGTAGTTAAATTAATACACCAGATTAGGATGTGCTCCACTGAAATCAAGAATCATTACGTTAACAAGGCCTTTAAATAATTATGAATTATTTAAGAAGAGGAATAAATTATGCTAAGAAAAAATATCAATTTATAAGACACTCTGAGCAGAAGTTTTCAGAAAGGAGCCCATGAATAGAAGCTCTCTTATCCCAATAATTTTGCCGCCATGTCGGTATCCCGTTTCCTGTAAACTTGCATTAAATGAAATTAATATATATTTCAGGTTTTTAAGCTAAAGGGCGCTGATCGCAAGCACAAGCAGGATCGTGAAAAGATCCAAAAGCGTCCACAATCGGAGCAGGAGAAATTCCAGCCCAGCTACGAGTGCACCATCATGAATGACATATCCCTGGATCTAGTGATGCCCGCCACTACCACTGGCTGTTACAGTCCCGAATAGTAAGTATTAGTACCCCTTACCAAAGAGATTTTCACTTGGAGAAATAGGTAGGCATCCAGGGTGAGAATGGGACTACGGAGTATTATTTCTCTCCCCCACTTGGCATATGTGCTCCAGAATTAAGCAACAATTTATTTCGCTGTGCGGCCCCGCAATTTTCCAATTGAGCCCGCAAATTTTTCCACAAGTCTTATTTATGTGACAACTACGGTACGGGCTTTTTTGATTTACGAACCCAGCGCCGAGCAGTTGCAGTCCCCTGCCATTTACATAACATCCAGTTAAGATCAAGTGCATATTACGTATCACGTAGATATACTTGTTCCTTATCTCACAATAGTTTTGTACAGTGCGTTTCGGGGCCCTACGGAGGGGGTTTAAGTAAGAGATTTTTATTAATATTATGATATATCTACAATAATAACGCCATTAATAATAAATAGAAAGTATAGTAAAGTTTGTTATATCGAAAATTAAAGTATTGAAACACATCTCTTTTAATATCCAAAATATCGGAAGTGTTTTTAATAATTTTTGAAGAATATATTAACACATCTTTAAAACTAATATACCTAAATTTGTTTATATTTATGGTTCAATTATAATTACATTCTTTGGAAATTTATTACTTTAAGGTGTTTGTCGAGATTTTATTGAGGTTATTCTTAAATTTTCGGTAACACAATCTTAACAATTTTTCACATTTCCTACCAATAAACACATTTTTCTATTACAAAACATTGAGAATAAGGCTTTTAAATATATTTAACTATATTTTTATATTGAACTAAACATCAGTATATTTCAGCCTAGGCTATATTTCATTGATTCAATTGTGATATGTGGCAATTAGTGTTCAATGCGATCGCAAAATAGATTTAGTTTTTGCTTTCAAGTAGGTTTTTTTCTGTTGAATCATTTATTCTTTTCATTCATTTCGAGTATAGAAATAGTAAATAAAAATCATTGATAAATAATGAATTAAATAATGAACTTTAACCTCCTCATTTCATCCTCCAAGTACAGTCTTCAATGGCCTCTCATAATTTTTTTTGCATCTGCTTAAGAACTCTTGGTTTGTCCGGAAGCTTTAATGAGAACCAAACTGATAAAAAATCAAAGATGTTTATATGCGGTCTTCGATTATAAACAAACATTCCATCCCAATAAACCTTCGATCATCAAATTAAGAACGTTTAAGAAGAGTTGGTAAGAAATTCAAGCAAACCAAATGCCACCTTAACTAAACTTGGCAAGATGCCCAACGCAAATAATGTACAAATGTACCTTACAATTGTGGTACGCACTTTCCCAATGGAATTTTCCTAGCGTAACCAGTGGCGAGAGGAAATCATTTTGTTTGTGTCATTTACATTTGAATGATCAGCAAAAGCCAAACCAAAATCATATCGAATCGAGAGCGAATAGCATCGAGAGTGATCGGGGAGAAACTAAGAGTAGCGGCGAGCGACATAGAGATCTCGAGAGAGATTCAGATTTCCACCAACCAAAAGGATCTTTTGCAGCGCTAAGAGAAAGATCACCGAAGAGATCACAGCTTTCTGCTTTGGGTCATTTGTTGTTTTTGCCAGTCTGCTCCAAGCTATTTTTAGTTTAAAGTTGCTTTCAACCGGTTTTCTGGTTTTCGTTTCTGCTCAAATGATTTTGTTTTGTTTGCAGAGAGACAGAGAGAGGGCACTTTTGTAGATAATAATTGCAAATAATATGATGGGGGCCGTTTTTTGTGTATATTGTTAGGATTACAATTGATTATATCGATTGAAAAATACATCCTATTTATTCATTAAGTACAATTTAAGTACGAACAACAGGAAATGACAGCGGACGAAAGTCTGGAAAAGTTTCCCCTACCCATTAAATAAATTAAAGATATTCCAAACGGGTTTATGCCTGGCCAATCGACCGCAACAGGCCGTATCGGGTATCGGCCTGAATCGTAGTCGTAAACAAACCAGATTCCCTCACAACGGCGGGTGGGGGCCATGGGAAATCTGAAAAGTTATAAGATGGCCGGGTCCCGCGCATTCGTGAACATGCGCTTGCATCTGAAGGATCGTCGCTCCTGCCAACGTCAGATACTCAACGAGCTATATTGGATTTGTAGGACAGGACTCTTTGTTTACAACCTGATTCTTTATTAACTCTTCTTACCTTTCTCCCTTTGCAGTATGAAACTCTGGCCCAATTCGCCCGTACATATACCCAAGTACGATGGGATACTTCCGTTTGCCCCAAGTGCAGCTTCACCGGCCACCAGCAGCAGCAGCCCCATTGCCATCAACTCGGTGACGTCGACCAACTCACCGACTCTGAAGCTAATGGACGCCACCAATATGGTCTCGCCGCAGCATGTGCCCGCCGACATGGACGACTATGTAGGTTTCACTATAGCAGAGGGAGAGTACTAATTATTAACCTAACTAATCGACCCTTTGTTGTCCATTCTCCCAATCAGAACCAGAACATTATGCCGGAATCGACGCCAGCTCAAGTGACGCAGTGGCTGACCAATCATCGCCTTACGGCCTATTTATCAACGTTCGCACACTTCTCGGGAGCAGATATTATGCGGTATGTACAAATAGTTGTTGCATTGGAGTACATATTTTATAAATTAAGATTTAGGACGACTTTTGAATGCGTTTTTTAATTTTCAAATATTTTAATTGGTTCTTTTTTACGTAGAACAAGATTCTCAAATAATCAGTAATCCCTAAAAACGTTTCAATTTATTTGAAAACAGTTACCGCACAGGGAAACTATATATTTCCCCTAATTTATAGACATATAGTTATCTAAACTACTTTGATTTGTTTCCTTTAAATTCTTTATACATTTTTAATGTATTTTCTTTGGCTCCAGCTTGGTTTATTTATTACTTAATCCTTCTGTCAGTTATCAGCTGGGTTAGTTAGATGTTAACTTCTTAGTGACCCCTTTTCATGGCAACCAATTTTGTTGAAATTCTCCTTCCAATAAATTTGTAGTTTAATCAAACAAGTTTAGTTGATAAACAATAATTGATAGATAGTCCCAGTGATAACAGTTACAGCGAAGTGAATTTATATAATAACTAAATGGTTTGTTGATCTAATTTTCGGACAATTTTTCAATAAAGAAATGAGGCACCATGCGAAGGCGCACTTGACTTGCGCTCTGATTACCATTTGAATACAATGTTTTAATCAGTTTATTACCATTTTGTATAATTGTATTGACAGACATCTGAAAGATAGCGACCGTGTCTATTGGATAACTTGATTCGACAACCAAGTGCAAAACTAACTTTTTTGATTAATATATTACCCGATAAGATAGAGTGTGCCAACCCATCAGTTTCTTGATATATCTAGTTATTGCACTATGGTAGGAATGGAAGAAATCAATAATGTATCAATATTGGTATTGAAGTTTGACGTATATTGCGTTTTTTAACCCTAAATGTTAACGTATTTACTTGATATTCTGATTGCTATATCGAACTTGCTAAAGAGGCAGTTTTAAAAAATGTCGTTTTAATCAAATAAATTAAATACAAACTTGTATACTTTTCGAATATATTGATAATTTAAAGTTGAAGTCGTTACAGTTTAATTTCAATATTTAAAACTGCAAATTTTTGATGTAAAATTTGCCAATATATGGGACGCTTACTCTCGGTATACACACCTGCGCCATAGTGTTTATGCCTCTATATAATATATATTCTATAATTAAACGGTCTCAAAACGCATTTTTTATTTTGGGCGCTGATTTATTTGCCTTTTATTGATTTCTAATAATTGTCTGTTCTCTTGGTTTATTTATAGCATGTCCAAGGAGGATTTGATACAAATCTGCGGCCTGGCCGATGGCATTCGCATGTTCAATATTTTGCGCGCCAAGTAAGTTAATATTTATCACCAAATTCCCTGTGGAAAGGTTATTTATATATTGTCATCTTCTTTGTAGGACCATTGCGCCTCGTCTTACTTTGTACGCCAGCTTGGATGGCTGCAGCTACAATGCCATCTACTTGCTGTCGAACACGGCCAAGGAGTTGCAGCAGAAGCTGTTTAAGATGCCAGGTTTCTATGAGTTTATGGCCAAAGCCAGTGCCCAGGAGAATGGAGGAGGCGGAGGTAGTGCTGCTGCTGCAGCTGCGGCTGCCCTGTACAATAACTGGAGCATGCACTCGAAGTACTCGGGCAGCGGCTCGAACATCTTCAATGATGCCAACAAGAGCTGCGTGTACATCTCGGGGCCATCGGGCATTTTGGTCAGCGTCACCGACGAGGTGCTTAACAACGAGATCAAGGACGGCAGCCTCTACGCCATGGATGTGCAGGCCGGCAAGGTGATCCTCAAGCTGATCAACAAGCAGGACAACAATTGAGCGTTTTAATTGATACCCCCGTAGAGTCCACCATCTCCAAGCAAAATCAAGTATAGTTTTTAGCATTTACAAGCAGTGCGAAAGATAGTTTTCTATATAAGCTTCAATGTGTACCAGATATTTCGCGCAGCAATTTTGAACAAGTAACAGCCAGCAAGCAACCCGAAACCCTAATCCCCAACGCAAATCTTCGTTACAGAAATAGTGCAAAATATTTAAGTTTTTTGTTTTTCAGTCCTCACTTTTAGGTTTTATTATACTTTACATTGTATTTTATACCACCTACGATATACGACTACATATGCACATTTAATTCTCCGATGCGATTGCATTTCGATTCGTTCTTTTATCTACTTTTAATTTTCTTCTTCTATTTCTATGGCGTATGCTTATCACATATATAACACACTTATATATTTGTTTGTAGAACCCCAATTAATATATCAGTTATTTGAAGTAGAAAGAAAAAAACCCAAAAAAAAAGAAACATAATTTAACTATAATGATTATTATTATTATTATTATTATCTTCAAGTACAGTACCACGAATACAAGAATTGAGCAATTGTTTCGAAGCAGAGTTCAACTAGCAACCAAACAACAACTTTTGTATGTGATAGAAGCAATAAAGTGTTATCCACAAGTGGACTGTCAAAAAACCATTTGAAATGTAGTTTATTTTGGGAATTTAATAAAAAGAAGTAAGTATTTTAAGAGGAGTTGTTCCAAAATATTAAAGAAATTGCTTGAGAAAAATTCCTAAAGGCCGCTGAGAATTGAGTAAGACCAAAAACCTATAAATACAAGATGAGTTACGCTTTTCAATTTGTTGCACATTCGAATTTATATTTAAATGTCTTTGGTCAGACTACTAAGTTTTCTTATATTAAAATTACAGAAATATATTTCCGGGACTCCCTAGAAATTTTAGTATGATATAAGCCTTCAGTTCATTAATTTTTTTTTAAATATGTTTTCAAAATTTACAATTAATTGAAATTCTAAAAGGAAATGGATGGTTACCATTTTTTCCTGCTCCTTTTTTGGACTTTAGGTAAGCTTAGTTCATTTTCCCTTTACAAATTCTCATCCCAGTTGCTCGATTTTAGGAGCAGTTTGGCAAGTGCGAGGCGATTGCCATATAACTCGGTATATGGTGGAGCAAACAAATCGCATATTTACCTATGGAGATGCTAGTGGTTCCATTCATTTGCAGCGCAGGGAAACCGTACCCTTTGGTGTCACCCTATTCATGTACTGTAATCCCACTGATATGGTGGCGACGCAGTGTCTAGAGAACGGACAGTTCTCCAATCCGCTGCCCATGAGATGTAGCTATCCAATGCAGCCAATGCTAATGCAAATCCGAGGTAATGATTGTCCCGGAAGCTTGTATTCCGTTGGTTATGAGATTCACGGGCGGAACTTGGAACTGTATCGCACCTGTTTCGATGCAAAACTGGGACGGGTCTTGTACTCCCAGAGTGATGTCTACTACAAAAGTTTCTGTAAGTTGGCCTTGTGCTGATTTTCTATTATGTAAATTTCATGATCCTTATATACCCAACAGACCCCAAGAGACCCTTCGTGGAATTTCTGGCTGATCAAATGTTCAGTCCTCAGGAGGCATCAGCGTACCTAAAGTCCAACATTTATTTTGCCTTCAAATGCATCTATGGCGATGGTCAGACCTACTTGCCAAATGTTGCATGTTTGGTAATCAATCGAGGCCATTTGGTGGCTTCGGCGGACTTCCTGTTCTCAGATCAAATGGGCAGTACCTTCCGCTATCTAAATGTGGTGCCGCAGTTCAAGTCAATTAACGATGGCAATTGGGAGAAGATCGAGCGTTGGGTGCGAAGTCAGGTGCCGCCATCGAGCTACTTCCGTGTCAAGACTGGCGGAAACGGCATTCTGGCCTTACCCGATGCTCATGGTGCCTATCAGGCGGCTTTCCTGGCCGGCTCCAGGATCCCAGTGCCGGAATGGACGTACAAGGTGGTGCGTGACGACAAAGACAATGGACTTTACGTCTTCCTCACGTATAATAATAATTTCGTAAGGGAGAGGCCCCAGTGTCCGCATATTTGCAGACTAGTTAACTGCCCCTTGAGTCTCCCGAATAATGCCTATGATGGATTCACCTTCTGCTGCGATCCCAAGCATTTTCCGTTCTGAAAATGGATACCACCCTCCGGTATGCATATTTTAGGAAGGACTCTTTGGCCTGCGTAATAATCGCCGCTTTGAATAATTTAATATTTTTATTTAACGGACGCACTTAAGCTGAAAATGCGAAAATTCGTTGTCTAAGAGGGCATACACTTTGGCAAAAAAGTTTGATTTATTATCTACAAAATAAAATTAGTAACCAAAGAAAGGATGGTGTTCAATTTATGATTTTTACAGTTATTAAAGTTAAATAAAAGTAAATTAATAATATTTTTTAAAATTTATTCATTATTTGAATGAATTACTTATTTCTCTGGCTAATGCCCAGTGAAAGCCACGCCAAAGCGATTAGCTAACCGATTAGGATCCGTCTAATGACATTTTAAACGCTCCTAGAAAAACCATAAAAAGGCTTTCCTCAAATCAGAAAACACTTAAACCAAGTGAAATGGAAAAACAAGTTGAAATCTTCTATAAAGGCCAGAAGGCTTACCTGAACATCTTCTCGCTGTGGCCGCAGAAAGAACGCTGGCGGAGAATCCTCCACCAGGTCAACTATGTTCATGTTATGGGCTTTTGGGTGCTGCTCTTTGACTTAATCCTTGTCCTACATGTGGTAGGCAATCTGCGCCACATGTCCGAGGTGGTCAGGGCCATCTTTGTGCTGGCCACTAGTGCAGGGCACACTACCAAGCTGATTAGCGTTAAGCTCAACAATGTGGCTCTGGAGAAGCTCTTCAAGGATTTGGATGATGAGGACTTCCGACCGAGGAGTCCCGAGGAAGAGGTGGCATTTAAAGCAGCCTGTGAAACGAGTCGCAAGCAGAGGAACTACTATGCATCTTTGTCCTTCACCGCCTTAACCATGATCCTTGGCACTCAATTGTTGTTGGACTGGTCTCAACTCCCACTGAGCACTTTCAATCCCTTTGGCGATCATCCTGGCTCGGCTGGCTATTGGTGCTTGTACTGTTATCAGTGCCTGGCCCTGTCGGTATCCTGCGTTACAAACATTGGCTTTGATTCCCTGTGCTCCTCCTTATTTATATTTATCAAGTCTCAGTTGGATATTTTGGCAGTGCGATTGAATAAGATGGGACATGGTCCGTGCACAGGTAGAGGAGTAGTGGAACAGCAGCTGAAGCAATGCATTCGGTATCACACGAAAATCGTGGAGTTGACCGAAACCGTTGAGCTTTTGCTCTGCAAACCGATTTCGGTTCAGATTTTCTGTTCGGTGTTGGTCCTGACGGCTAACTTTTATGCCATTGCTTTGGTGAGTCCTTACTAAATATTGTATATAAAAACATTAGCTTCCATTAGCATTCCTGTAGCTCTCCGATGATGAGCTCGTGGTGTTTAAAATGCTGACCTATCAGGCTTGCATGCTGATGCAGATCTTTATCTTGTGCTACTTTGCTGGGTGAGTAGGTGGAGTTATTAAATTTAAGATGGCTAACAGTTATCCCCCTAGTGAGGTCACCAATCGCAGCATGGAGCTGCCCCACGAGCTGTACAAGACCAATTGGATGGACTGGGACCGCTCCAACCGCCGTATTTTGTTGATGTTCATGCAACGTTTGCACTCGAATCTGCGTATAAGGACCTTAAATCCTAGTTTAGGCTTTGACCTGCAGTTATTCGGCTCGGTAGGTTAGCCCTTGATTAATTTTTTGCAGTGCTGCCAATTTCCATAATGAGCCTCATTAGAGAAACATTATCTAAGGGAAATGTGTGGAAATTCGCGGGCTATATAAGGCTTTCGTCCAAGGGATTCTTGGAAAAAGTCAAAGTCAATCAAACCGCCAGCATGGATCAGCATCAGAGGACAACGGAGCACTTCTACAAGTACCAGATGTGGTACTTTCAGTTCCTGGGAATTTGGAATCTTCCCAGTTGGGCCAGCGGCCAGGAGCGTCGCTTCCAAGCCATACGATTTGCCTTCATCCTGGTTTGCCTCTGCATCATGCTACTGCTGTTTGCCCTGGAGCTGTTGAGCAATATTTCCGATGTGCGGGAGATCCTTAAAGTGTTCTTTATGTTTGCCACCGAAATGTCTTGCATGACCAAACTAATGCACTTGAAGATGAAGTGTCAGAAACTGGCAAGTCTCGTTGAGATGATGAGATCCCGGGAGTTTGCCACAAAAAGTGAGGAGGAAAAGGAGATTATGGAATCAGCCAAAGTGGTGGTGGTTCTCATGAGGAACTTCTACGGCGTCATGTCGTTTTTCACGGCTTCATTAATCCTTCTGGTTCCGTGCTTCACGGGGTATGAAGAGCTCCCACTGACCATGTTTGAGGTGTGCAATATTCAAGGAAGGATCTGCTACGGACTACAGTACCTTTTCCACTCGGTCTGCCTGCTGCCCACTTGTGTTCTCAACATTACCTATGATTCGGTGGCATTTTCTTTGCTTAGCTTTCTGAAGGTGCAGCTTCAGATGCTAGAGTTGCGGCTGGAGAAGATGGGACCAGTTTCTAACCCCGAGGGGAACAAGAGAATCTCCGAGGAACTGCGCGAGTGTGCCGATTATTACAACAGCATTGTGGAGTACAAAAACCTGGTAGAACTCTTCATCCAAGTACCAGGATCCGTGCAACTCATGTGCTCCGTTCTCGTGTTGGTATCCAATCTCTTTGGCCTCTCAACCATGTCCGTGGCCAACGGTGATGCCATACAAATGGCCAAGATCTGTATTTATCAACTTGTGATGCTGTGGCAGATTTTTATCATTTGCTTCGCCTCCAATGAGGTGACTTTGCACAGTTCTAGGCTCTGCAACGCCGTCTACAGGTCCCAGTGGACGGGATGGAACCGAGAGAACCGCCGGATGATTCTGCTCATGATGCAGCGCTTTAATTCGCCGCTACAATTGAACACCTTGAATCCCACCTTTCTCTTCAGCCTGGAGGCCTTTGGATCTGTAGGGTTTTAATATATTTTTTTGCTATTTGTTTATATTTATTTTTAGTAATATAATTTATTTTTTTGTGTCGTTTCAGATTGTCAACTGTTCATACAGCTATTTCGCTCTCTTAAAGCGAGTCAATAGTTAAGACTCACAGTATTAATGGAAAATATAAAAAAAATTTACGTAAATCAGAACGTTTCAGAAATGGAATAAATATTGATTAAAACGCTATAAGGATAAAAGGATTCAAGGAATGTTAAAACATATAAACATACATAGGCACTTATGATACATCTTTAAAGCACTTTGTTTATTAGTGTTGATTTTGTAGAATGAAAAATAAAGAACACATATTTTAAAAATACTCAGAAGAGTTAGATGTTGACTAAAAATCTTAGCCTTTTTGCCGAGATTGTTTAGTTTTTTAATAAATGAATACGTGAAAACATTAAAAAATAAATAAGTAAACTTAAATTTACTCAAAAAACTATATTGAGAATGGGGAAAACTACTGAATAAAGTTTAAAATTTAATTCCGTTGATTAAAACATTTTTTTTTGTAAACAAATTCTATAATGTTGTTGATATTTTGTCAAGACTTATGCTTCTTTATTATATTTTTGTTAATATTAGAATTAACTCCCTGTAAATTTTACATTTCCAACGATTTATTTTCAAAAACTCGTGTAGAATCGGCCTATCCGACATCCTTTCTAAAATACCAAATTTTTTGGCGCGAGCAAAACACCAAAATATACCAAAATGAGAAAACATCCTAACGCCACAGTTGTGCTGACGGACAAAGATTAAGATGTCGGAAAACCAGAAAAACAATAGCTGCCTGCATTGTAGTGTTTTCAATACGAAATACAAGTACCAGGATATCTTTGATGAGTTCGGCACGGAGCTGGGCCTGCAGTCGCTGCTGGCCAAGCACTTCCAGCTGGATGTGGCGCCGAATCCGCAGCAGCAGCAGCTTCTGTGCGAAGTGTGTGTCAACATGCTCATCCGACTGTTTGACATCGATGAATTGCAGCGCCAAAAGGATGCAGCGAAGGCTGGGAACAAGGATCCAAGCCCTAAGCCGCCTCAAGAAACCGATCATGCTGTCATCCCAGCCAAGACTTCACCCGCTCCAGCCGCCTCAAAGAAGGAAAAGATTACTAAGCCCACAGCGGCTGCTTCTACTCCTCCCACCCGCGAACCAAGTGCGCGTATCAGCAAGAGAGCTCCGCCACCTCAGGCATTGCCTGCTCCATCCAAACCTTCTGGGCCAGCCAAGGAAACGGTGAAACCCGTCAAGGAGTCAGCGAAACCCGCCAAGGAAGCATCGCCTGCCAAGCCAAAAGACGCCGATCCGGAACAATTTAGTGTCCTCATACAGAACCTCCTCGACGAAGATGCGGACATTTGCGAGGTAGTGTCAGACGAAGCCGAGCCCATCTGTGAGGAAGTAGAAGAAATCGAAGTTCCTTCCATACCAGAGGAGCCGAAAACCCAAAAGAAAATTGTCCTGCTAAACAAGAAAGCGGCGCGCCAGCCTAGTCTAGATGAAGATGTCTATATATACGAGCATGAAGGTTGTTCTACACCAAACATATCCCAGGAATATACCCAAACTAACTTTTATTTGTTTCAGATATCTTAGAGCCAGCTGTGGAGAAGGTAAAGATCGCAGCCAAGGGTCGACCATCAGCTAAGATAACAGTTCAAGCAGAGGAGAGCCAGAGTGAGGGAGAAGCCGAGGAAAGCCATGTGGTGCTCTTCGACTTTGTTATGATCAAAGAACGTAAGTAAATAACCGCCTAAAACCAAGATTTTGCTTATTATAAATCTATTTTCCTGCAGAGGATGACATTGTTGACATTTCCGAGTACTTGTCCACTGTGGTAAAAACCAGCTTCGAGAAGCTGACATTTGAATGGCCCACGGTGTGCAAACACTGTTCCCAGAAGTATACCAGCTTTGAGAGTCTTCTAACTCACACGCTCAAGTCGCACAGGCTTCGTGGTAATACCTACAAGTGTCCCATTGATGGCTGCAACAAGGTGTTGAATGGCAGCAAATTTCTGGCTATGCATCTGGTTGTTCACCATGCTTCCGTTGCTGAGTGAGTACTATTAATCTCTAAGAAACATAAGATAATAATTTATAAATGATTTCTTATTCAGAATACCCATTTACGGCAGCTGTCCGGAGTGCAAGATGACTTTCTCAAACATTTTGCAGTATAACAAACACTCTTGCGCTCATATGATCAAAAAGAAGCGCGGTGTTCGCCTATTTTGTGAAATGTGTGCGCAGGAGTTTCCCTCCTGGAAGCGGTAGGTGTCCTACCCGATTTTATAATACTTTGAATGCTACACATATAGTTTAATTTTTATTTCAGATTCAATTTCCACAATCAATTCCATCTGGAGAAGCATAGGCCTCGCGTCTGCTTTGTCTGTAATTATGCCAGCACCAACATCGATGAGCTGTTCCAGCATCTAAACTACTCCCATGAGCCTGTGGGCACTTTGTTTTGCGATCTGTAAGTACTCTTATTGCTTAAACATAATCAGAAATTAATTTAAATTAATTAATTCAGTTGCGATCGCACTTTCCGGGATGCCGGCGTGTTCATGGAGCACAATAAGTCGCATGCCAATGTGAGCAGCACTTCCTATCCCTGTGGGGAATGCATGGCGGTATTTGAGTCAAGAGGCCGCCTAACTGGACATATGGTAAGTCTATATTAACAATCTAAAAATATAACTATCGAGGAAGTTTATACTTTTTAGCGCTCCATGCATGGCAGCATCATTAGCTGTGAGCTCTGTTCCCGCGAGTTTGGCAGCGAGGCCACCTACAGCATTCATATGAAGAAGCATCTAATTATCGAGCGCGATGTGCACATTTGCCCCAGCTGTGGCCTGCTGAGTGATAGCCAAGAAAAGATGGCTGAACATGCGGGAACCAAGAATGCGCCCTGTTTTGGAGCCAAGATATATACCGAGATGCTCCGCGATGCCTATATCTGCGAATACTGTTCCTCGTACTTTAAGCAAAAGTCCGATTTGCTGGCACATCGCAAGTCGGGTATCCATAAGAATGGGTTGTTTTGGTGTCAGCCGTGTGGCAAGGATTTTCCCCACATGAAACTGTACCGCCATCACCTACGCAACTTTCAGAAATTGCGATCGGATTCGACGCATCGAAAGCTGGAAATTTGTGTCTTTTACATGTGCGATCAGGAGGTAAGCAGTAATAACTTTGATAACCTATAATTGGGTTAAGTAAATGAATATTTACTTGCAGGACTGCACGGAGGCCTATGTGAATTGGAACTCATTGTACACACACAAGCGACGCACTCACGAATCTTCGGACAAACAGACGGAGAAGTCCTCAAAATCAGGTCAGGAATGGATTTGCCAGTTCTGTTTAAAAGAGTGTCGCTCAAAGATGTCCTTGTCGGTTCATGTGGCAAGAAGCCATAATAATGGTATGTTCACTTACATTCTTTCGAAACCTTTCTGTTTCAACCTAATCTTTTTCTTATTTTCTAGACAACGTCGTCTGTTCGTTGTGCAATGCCTCTTACAAGAGCCAGGATGCTTTGGACAAGCACCATGACTATTGGCATGAGCCCATCGAGTGCCCACAGTGCTTTAAGATTGTCAAAAATCGTCGAAATTACGACACGCATGTTAATGTTGTGCATTCAAACAAGAAACGCTATACCTGCGGTGTTTGCGAGAAGGGATTCTATCATAAAAGCGAAATGGAGGCTCATCAAAAGGTAATTATCAATGGGTTGTATACCGAGAAAATAAATTTTTATATACGGCCTTTAATAATAACGCTTTCTTTACCACATTATCGATTATCGATTATTTAAGGAGATTTATCTCACATATATCAAAAAAAGTTAAGATATAACATTATTTTTCGACTTTTAGGGCTTACTATATACCGATGCAGTATCCATATTTACTTACATCTGATTTATCATACATTTAAATATCTAAATTATGAAATATCGATACAGTACCAATATATAAACATTTTTTGATGCCCTTTTCGTGTCCTTCCAGCTCCATGGACAGTTATTCAGCTGCGAGCAGTGCAGCTTCACTACGAGGAACAAAAAATCTCTGTCTGTTCATGTCCTGGGTCAGCACTATAAGCGTTTCGCCTTTGAGTGCAAGGTGTGCAACAAGAGATTCGGACGTCGTCAGGGCCTGACTACGCACATTCAGCGGGCTCATGGTTCCAAGTACGTTTGCCGTGATTACTTCGAGGGCGGCTGCGGACGCACCTTCGTCAGCAGTTCCCAGCTGAATGTTCATGTGCGGAAAGTGCACGAAGGCACTATTTTGCTGCAGGAGGAGGAAGAAGAGGATAGCGATGGGCCATCTACATCTAAGAAGCGCTGCTATCGGATCGACGATGATAGCAATATTGAGTTTGTAGAAATTGGAGAAGGCGAGGATGAGAAGGAGTTGGAGTATGATCAGGAGGAATGTGTCGACGACCCCGATTGGGATGGTAAACATTGAGGAAGAAGACTCTTAAAGTAAGGTTTCTTTTGCTAAAGCAGATTTATTTGATTTGAATTTCATTTTTGTTTTTTGCTACTCCATAATTTGAACACAAATGATGTCCGAAAATGACATTAATATGTATTCCATAGTACACATAATACTATATTCTAATGATAATAATAATAGCTACGTTTTAGGCTAAACTTCAATTGCAATTAACTAGCCAGAGTCTGGCGGAAGCAAATTTGATTTATTAAGCGTTGTGGTTTGGTCATTTAACTGCTGAAGATTGTGTGCGGAGCTTACCTGTAAATGAGATTATTAGATTAATATGTAATTTATAATACAATATAAATTTTGAATGTATAGGCTTAGACTTACTGGGCTAATTGGTGTTATAACAATGGCTGTGCGCGTGGCACACTGCAGCAGGGCTGTGTCCTCAGTGGACTCATCACAGTCACCATCGGCATCCGCATCCACGTCCACATCCACCCCAATATCACTGTCGATCTCCCAGGAGGGGAAATGTTCCATTTCGCCTTCACAGTTCAGATCCTCCTCCTCGAAATCCTCGTATTCATCGATTAGTATAACTAAATGAAAGATTATTTTAAAATTTGTTATTCTGTTTCTTAAGAAAATCCCAAGTTCTAATGTTCAACTGCAAATGACACTCACATAATGTCTGATGGTTATGTTAAAAAATAAAGTCCCAATGAAGCCAAATGAGTTATTCAATGATATTTAATCTCTCAATCGTAAAAGAAAAAATAAATCTAAATAAAAATAACGAAAAATTAAACAGGTACTCATGCATTTTATTTAAAATTTGTTAAAGTTGGTCAAAGAAAGTAAAATAAATTAATAAGTAAATGATGAGGTGGGCTTAGTTAGTGCTTAGACCAGATTATAATCAAATTGAATTACTTGAACTATCTGGCGGCGTAGGCTTTGCACTGCTGTCCAGGGACTCGGCTCCCTCATCGGGTATGTTGATGCGTTGCTCCTGCTTGCTATACGGCTCCGATGTGGATCTTTGTAGGCTTCAATTGGGAATATATATTTTTTATTATATAATATTTAATTATAGTCTGTAATCACCTTAACGTAACACGTTTTTTGGTTCTATTCTCTAATTCAGTCATAAAAACATCATTGTGCTGCTGCTTGTCAGACCCCAGCTGATATGAGTTAAGCACGGAAGACTGCGCATAATAATTATTTAATTTAATTTTCTTGTTTATAAAATACTTAAGTGTAAGCAATTACCTTTGTATTGGTCGCTGTATGCTGCATGTGCGGCGGCATGGGGGTTTGTGTGGCGATCGCATCCGTTGTTGTCGTGGCCGTTTGCGTGGCTGTCAGGGATCGCAGCTCGGTGCCATCGGTCACCGAAGGGGGATTCAGCAGCGGAGTGGTGATGGCGGTGGTGGTCACCTGCTCCGGATGCACACTAAGGGCCGCGGTGCGTTTCCACACATCGATCATGGCCAGGTTGTGGGCGTGATGCAGGGGCTTGTGGTTAGGACTAATGGAATGTATTTTGGGCTTGGCTGGCAGCGGAAGAGCCAGGAATCTATCACGATCCTCCATGTACGCCTTGATCAGCACGTCCAGCTTCTCTTCGATATCAGCGACCTATATATGGAGTATAATTTACATATATATTTAATTTGTTTTATTTATTTATTTAAGAACTCACCTGCCGCTCGACTTTAACCACGCGAGAGGCTAAGCTTATTTTGGATGCATAGACATCCTTGGCCTTGGACCCTTGTTTGCCCAGGATTTGATCCAAGCTGTTGGTAAATTAATTTAAAATATTATATTATTTAATTAGATTTAAGTTTTATTTTGTTTAAAATTCTTACCGCAAATGTAGCATTTTAACGCGACCCAACAAGTCAACGTGACCTGAAATATAAAATATAAATTAATACGATTATATTATAAATTCTATTAAATTATTAATTAAATAATCAAATTATATGACAAACTAAAATTTTAATTAAATCAAAAAATCTTTTCTTAATAGCATTCCTAATCTTAAATTAAATCATTTAATAACATTAAATTTTTATGAATTTCACGACTGAGAGTTTTATTTCTTAAAAACAGATCCAAAAACCTCTGTTATTCTTCTTTATAAGACTTTCTTTGAAAATTTAAGATCACTATTTCAGAAGAATTAAAATATTGGATTTATTGAGGCATTATTATATTTTTTCGAATTTTATTGGTGGCTCTATGGTAATATCTTGGTAGTGTAAAGAAAAGCTATTGCTAAGGTAAAGTATGCTGCTAACAGCCATTTGGTTCAACCTGTATAATTATCTATGAATTTCGAAGAATTATAATAAATTTACAGAGCCAAACTCACCGGCCGCATATTGCTCCATGACATCCTTGACGTCGTAGGGCTTCAAGGCCTCCTTGAATTTCCTTCGCGCCACGAAGTACTTGAGCTGCAAGAGCAGAACAGTGGCCCAGATATAGAATTGATTCAGGGAATTCCCAAATTAAGACCCAGACTCACCTTACGTATAAATCGAATGGCTGTCTTGTGCCGATTGGTTAGCTGCGTGCAGCGCGGCTCCTCATCCTCATCTGCGGGCAATTTGTGAATCAGAGAGATTGACTTGTGCGTTAGGTTTTGGTTGCTAGCTTCGCTTGTTGGTTATTTTTGGTTTGGTTTTTTTTTATTTTTTTGGTTTGGATATGGTTAATCAAGTCAACGTCAACGCAAATATACAACAACACATACAAAATTACCGTTACACACACATATGGAACAATTAGTAATAAATACACATGGATTATCATTAATATGTCAACGAGAGATATAGACGTAGTTATATAGTTATAGATGTAGATATAGATATATAGAGAGAGAGAGCCTTAGTTAGTTAGTTGGGCAAATGCGAGGCCAAAGGATCATAACAATCGTCATCCTTTAGCCTGGAGATACTGAAGCAAGCGTTGTGGCGTGAGGTGTCGCTGTGTGATGGATGGGTCGATGGATGGGATTCGGATGTGGATATAGATATTGATATGGAAAGTTAGGTGGAGATTCAAGTGGCACCGATTACCTACTACGACTACAAATCAAGCTTTTGCCGGGAAAGGACACTCTACTACTTTTTTGGGAAGGGGAATTGTGAAGGTCTTCATGCAATCCTAGCACAGGCAGAGGACTCGAAGCTACTCCTGGCAATACGCTCCACACACGCACTTGCCGCACTTGCACTTTCGGTGCCCTGCGAGAATCCAGTTTCCAGGAAGTGCGTGGCCGCCGCAAAGAAGCGACCGGTTCGTCCATGGCCCGGACTGCTGCCCGGACTGGCCTTGGTGTTAGGCAGTGGCAGGGTGTTACTCCGCTGACAGGTATCCTGTTGACCTCGGGCCGCATCCTCCAACTCCTGATCATTGGTCGGCGCCACTCGTGGCGAGCGCAGCGAAAACGTGGAGCCCAAGAAATTGCCGGCCAGGAAACCATAGAGCACAACCGGTATGGTCAGGTGTCGGCTCTCTTGCTTGGCCTGCTCCTCGGCTCCGGCTTCTTGTTCCCCGGAACCAGCTGGATCCTCTTCCACCTCGATAACCAAGTCCGTTGAGGGGTGATCTTCTGGAAACTGGGCCAAGGAGCCGGCACTGGCGCTTAGCTGGCTGCTGTTATTACCCAGCGTCGATGTCTGCTGGCTGGCTGAGTGTGTTAAGTCAAGACAAGTCTCTGGATTATAGGAGGAAGGAGCCCGGGGGGAAAGGAGTCCGCGGGGAGTCGTGTTAGGCAACCAACCAACCAACAAACAACATCAATTCAAAGTTCAATCAATCTTATCTCTGGGATGCATTGGATTCACAACATTGACACAACCACAACACTCAAATACAATATAGTGTGAGATATAGTAATCTGATATTGGATATTCGTATTGTAGGACCTGGGGGAGAGGACCTTGTAGACTTACCGTCTGAATTTTTAATATTTTTTAAGCAAGTGGTTTCAGCAACTGAATCTTCGCTGAAACTTGGATTCATGGATTTGCCGTTTTGTACTACCTCTGCAAAATTTTCAAATCGAAAACAATTAAACTCGACAATCGAACTCCGCCCTTGGGGAGCTGCGTTTTGGTAACTGTAACTGGAATCGGATTGGTTGCCAATATGCATATAGGTTGATATATATGAATGTATATATATCTGCGATTCGAGAGACACGGTACACGGTACACTCTATACTCTATGGGTCGTACAATATTGGAACATTCAACACGGTTGCGAAAATAAATATAGAGAAAAAAAAACAAGATTATGCGCCACAGGTGAGAAATCAAAACATCCAACTTCTAATTACAACAACGAAAATTATTTCTTTTTTTAATAATGTTTTAAAGTTATTTAAACATTGCTTTAGTTAATGCATTGTTTGTTGGTAAATTTAAGTAAGGCGTTGAGCTTTATTTGCATGGTTTTGATGGGGTTTATGATAGGTTTTGATTATTCTTTTTTAAAAAAATTATTAATTTAGTTTAAATGGTTGATTTGCTGAAGCTTTTATTTATTGGAAATATTTATTAGTTCTTTTAAGTTGATGTTGAAATTGATTTCAACAGCGAATACATCATTATTAATTATTTAATTATTCAAACTACTCAATCTGTAATTAATTAATGCGTAAAGTCTCTTGAATGGGACTTAAATTAATATGACAATTCGAAAGCCATTGTAATAGTCTTCCAAAGACATTTATAGAGCCGCAATGTTTCAATTAATATCACATCAATGCTGACTAGAATTGTTTATTGTTTGATTAATGACTAGTTTAATGACAATTTGTTTAAGTGGAATTTATTGCAGAACGTTGCATGCATAACAAAATAAAGCGAAAGAAAGCATATATATTTCTAAGAAATAAAATTTTGTAAATGTCTTTCAATTTAATTTATTTTCGTTTTAATTTTCCCTTTCATCTCTGAGTGGGGAGAGTGTGATTTGTCTTGGAAAATTGGTGGAACTGCGTAAATAGCAAAGGAAATCCTGATTTTTCTGTTATTATTTGCTCAGCAATAATAAAGTTGGAAAGAACAACATGCTAGGGTCAAACAGTGCGTTTCGTTACAGAAAGTCAGAGTTTAAATGGGGTTTCTTTTACATTTTATATTTGTTTATTAGTTTATTTATTTATTATTTAGAATCAGGAATATTTGAATAAGTTAGGCAAGTAAAAAATTTTCAAAGTATGGTTTTTTCCACAGATAATAATTCAATGGAGATATTTTAGGAATAGTGTTATTGCTAATTGTCGAAAGTAAAGCTTTAAATATTTTAGGAGCGAAAGTTCATTTTAAAATTAAAGTATCCTGAGATATCTATAAACCCCTTTAAAACTCTGCCTTACACTCACGAAACGCACTTTGATATCCTCTTAAGATCTGTGAGAGTTCAGTGTTCTTTTGTGTGCGTGTGTGGACTGTGTGCAAACAGAAATTCGCAATGGAATGGAAATGGGGAAACATAAACGGAAGTAGGAAAGGAGGCCCCTAGGATGGCCCCAGCAACTTACCCAGATTCTCCACGGACGCATTGATGTCCCGTATGGTGCGGGTGTACCTCGTGGAGGCCCGCGAGGAACCCGGCGGCTTCGAAATACCGCTGCCATCACCTCCGCCCGGAGTCTGGATCGTCTGGCTCTTGTGCCGCCGGATGGTGGGCAGCCGGGCCACAAAGGATGTGTTGTGCTTGAAGCTGGACGACGCCCGTCTGGTGGAAAGAAACGTTATGTTAGCCCTCGGATATTTGCACATTTCAAATAGTTGGATTTCCAAGGGGGGTAAAGATAGAGAGGTTATCTGGCAAAAGTAGGTAACGAGATACGACTGTGTTTCATAGTTAAAGTGTGCGTGTAGCGGTGTGTGTTTTTGTGTAATTGCGCATACATACATACATACAGGGGTGAGGAATAAAAAACAGTTAAAAATTTGGTGCTGAGGCAGAAAAAACTTATTTTGGGATTATTTTTAAGATTTAAAAGTTGTACATGAAGTGTTTTGCAGGGTCGATCTTATGCCGACTGCCACCGACACTCAAAAAAGGCTGATATAGATTTTATCTCATATTTCATTTGGTATATTTAATTAGTACTATCTTTAATTACACCTATGTATTATCTGTTTGTGAGTGATATCATGATTCAACTACCCTAGATTTTATCTGTGCCATTTAAGTTATCTTGAGAAGCTATTCATTAACCCATTGACCTTAACAGACTTGTAGTTTTTCATTGAGAAATAAAATCTTTTTACTGATAAACTAATTTGATGTTATTTCGCTAGAATTAGCGAGAAATATAACTTTTGTTTATGAATAATATAAAATATAATTTATAACGGAAAATAATCTAGTTCTTAATGAAAAATAATTTTTATTCCACTTACAGTTCGTATTCATACCATAACGAGGCTTAAAAGAGGTACCTTTCAAGAGTATTCTTTTAGGCACATTTAAAAAAGATCTCATATCACTTTATTTTGTATAGCATCTTTAAAGATTCATATTTAGTCCAGGTTTTTGTTTATAAATTGTAAAATATTTATAATATAGTTTTTTACCTAGTATTTTGTATATTAAAAAATGTTTCAAGTATCTAAAGTGCTTCAGAAATCGGTAGAGTTTTAAAAACCTTACTCTTAGGGAATGCAGTGACATTTTTAGGATAAAAATCGAGTTATGATTGTGATTCCTATAGGTCTTCCAAATATTTAGAAAACTATCAAAAGGTCTACAACAACAATATAACTGATCATATTGCATCATTACATGAGTTCTTTCAGACATTCAGACAATTAAACTCTATAATTATAAATTCAGATCAATAGAAAATCAGCCATTCCATTTTGAGCATCGGGATTTCAAAGAACTAGGCGACGAGGTGCTGGGGGGGGGGCAATTATCATATAAGGCCGGGCGTAAAAGGGGTGAGTGGGTGGGTGGTGGAATATACAAGGTGTCTTCGTTTGGCTTGGATTAACGGGGTAAGGGGAGCGAGATAGAAACAGAGAGATAAACAGAGAGAGAGAGATAGAGAATCGAATAAAAAGCTTTAGACTCATTTGGCTTCATTGAACTCACTTGTTAATTATAGATTATACACACACATTTATATGCATTTTTATGAAGTTGGGTTTTTGGTTGGGCGCGCGGGCAGCAGAACACACAAAATGAGAATCAATTCGTATTTCATATTGATTAATCGTATGTACTTCGGTCATTGAGGAGAATTTCACAAAAAATTTAGCAAAGAATTCTTTCGAATGCGGCGGAAGATAGAGATGGATAGATCGAGGCGACAGCGAGAGAGAGAGATAGAGCGACAGAGATAGATTGAGAGACTGGTGCGGATGGTAAATAAGCTGCGAATTAACTTTGATTCGATTTAAATGTGGGCGCCATAAATATGTCTACGGATGTGGGTGCTTTCAGGGGGCTGAGAGGAGCACCCCCGGCATTTAGAGAGAATGATTGGCAAATTGCTTTGAGTCTTGCTTGGCTTTATTTTGATTGCTTTTGGTTATGGATTGGTTATTCAAGGTTTACCTATATTCAGTTATGTTTTTTAATAATCGCTCCCAGTTTTCAGAACTGAAAATGTTTACAAAAATTATATTATCTATGGGAAAAAGTAAATGATATACAACTTAAGTGGTTAATCGGGGTGGTAAGAAGAGAGACAGATAGAGAGAGATAGAATCGGGGGTGGGTTTGATTTGATTTGATTTGATTTGATTTGGTTGATCGTTGGCTACACTCTATGTAGATATATGCTATAGTATATCTCTAGTTCTACCTACGCTGAGTGTATCGGGTTGATCAGTAGTGTTCTTGTTCTGTACATAGTAAAATATATATTTCAGAGATTCCAATATTTTGCGACATGAGCTGGGCCATCGCCGTTATAAGCGCTTCAAAAAAATTCTAGCTGCTCAGCTCATGTTTAAAGTTTTTTTTTTTTTTTGGTTATACACACCAATGCAGATTGTGTTTGTGTGGGTGTGCGAGTGTTTGTGACTGTGTAAGTGTATATCGTTTCTGTACAATAGTTGGTGGCACTTCTTTTCTGCAAAACACACCCCCAAAGAGACTTAAGTATCATACAGATGTCCCTCCCACCAAATGGATCAAGGGATCAATGTGGTCATCGAGGACAATACTTACGAAGCTGGCGGACTGGGCAATGCCACCTGGTGGATCTTCCATGTGGCCACCGATACGGAATGCTCGTCGGCCGCATAGCATCGCCAAACGGCCTGGATGAGAGTGGCCGCTGGCTGACGGCGCCGGATCATGTGCTTCTGGCGCTGCTGCTGTTGGACCTTCAGGGCAAAGCCACTGCCCAGAATGCCCTGGAAAAATATACAAAAATTTATATAACATAGATTATATTCTTGATAATATTTGGTTGTTTAATCATTAAAACAAAGTGATATCTTAAATATTTCACAATGATAACATTGCCTTATTTTTCTCGGCATTTATCTCTGCCATAAATTTATATTATTTATATGCCTAAAAGTATTTAGGTAGAATTTTATTGTTATACTATTTTTAATTTAAAATTACTTACCGCTGGCAGTGCAAAAAAGGAGATTCCCAAAAGAGCACAACACGAGGCTATAAGCTTGCCCTGCCAGGTGATCGGCACCATGTCTCCATACCCAACGGTGCACAATGTAATCTAAAGTTAAAAAGAGTTTAGTAATATTTAAAATTTATTATTTATTGAAGCATTTACAACTTACCACACCCCACCAAAGGGCCTGGGCGAAATTGCTGAATTTGTCATTGACGTCCTTCTCCCACATGTAGACTAGGAATGATGCAAAGATTAGACCTAAGAATCCTATGTACATGGTTGTGATCAGCTCCTAAAATAATAAGTAGGAAAGGATGGTTGTAAATTAAAACAATATATAATTATAAAAGGATTTATTATTCAATATTATTTTTATTGTTTTGTTTTAGAAGCTATAAAACTTTTATTTGAATTATAAGACTCTATTATCACCTTTTTGATATATTAAAAAAGTTGATAAAACCAAAAAACAAGGTTTATTACACAGCTAATTATAAAATAAAGATAATTAATTAATTTATACAGATAATCATAATCAAAAAATCCGTACTTGACACTCCCTAACAATTGAATAAACCAAAAAATGTCTCAAAGTTTAGAGTTGTTATATGAAAATTGGTATAAAATTTGAAATGAAAATTATATTACATTTTAAAGAAGATTTAAACCTACAAAAACATATATAATCTTTACTAATAGATTTTAGTTTCCTCTAATAAATTATTCGGAAACTATGCCTGAAAACTTCAATGATTTCTGGACTCACCTGTCTGTGTGCGTATACAACCGAGCCGAGCAGCTTCCAGGTGCCGCCCCTTCGATCCATGCGCACCATCCGAAGGATCTGAAAGAACCGGAGGCCACGCAGGGCACTCGTGGCAAACACCTGGCCGGAGGTGCCCATGCCTAATACTACAATGGAGGCTAAAATGGTGATAATATCTGAAAAAATTATCGCTAATTAGCATTATCCTTGATATCTCCTTTTGTAAAGTTTACCTATAATACAGAAGGGTCGCTTCACGAACTTCAGCCGCCCCAGGCAGCCTTGGTAACGTGAACGGCACCCGGACGACCACAGACGAGCTCCGAACTCCATGGTGAACCAGATGACCACCAGGATCTCCATACGAAACAGGATATACACTGCGTCGTCCTCGTACTCCTTGATGGTGGAAAACACGCTCAGGGCCAGGCATGTGAACACCATCAAGAATCTGTGTAAAATATTTTAAATGTTTTAAGAATATATTAAAAATAATTCTTTATACGAATGTGACACTACAAAAATTAATTAAATTAGAGTTATTAGTTACTTATAAAAACCGATTGTCTAACTTGTTTTTGTTAGCAAAACTTGGCTTTTATCTACTTTTTACTTTAAATTTAATCTTAATTTTAAATATAGATTTTAAATCTGGACTGTACTTACACCATCACATGGTAGAAAATGGCATGCAGGCCGCGCGGCCGCTCCAGGAAGTTGTAGAGGCGACTCTGGAGGCGCCGGTAGCGAACATCGCGGCGGGTGCCGCGATTGTAGTTCAGCGGCTTCCCTAGGAGTGACATTCGCGGTTGCAGGATTCTTTCCGAGTTCAGCCTGCTCGGTCTACATTTCCTGTAATCCACATAAAAATAGAGAATGCCATTAGTTTCTATTCTCCGCTAGAAGTATGAGTTAAGTAAGAGTTATTGGTACCCCTTGTACCCCCTAATGTCGTAGAAGGCATATATATCGTTGTCCGGATCCATTCTGATCTCATTCCAGCGTGACAAACTCTCGGAAAAATCTCGGTTAAAATGTAATGACACTTGGGACACGTCTGGTTCGAACGGCGCTTCAGCCGCAACTCGATCGACGCCTGAGCATTGGCCGGTTAAAAAACCTTCCCTAACAACTCGACTTTCAAAAACCCCATGTGTAAATTTTATTAATTATCTACATAAACACTTTTTTCGTTCCACACACCTTGCATTTTTACGACAAGCCATCGTTGCCCGACGTCTACGTAGACCTCTATTTGATTTTATTTTGATACCGCCCCGAAATATGTGTGTGGATCCAAAGCGAGTATATATTGCACCTCGTCATCAACGACAAAAGTGCCATAAAAATTCGCGTATTTTAGCGACGTTTTCGTTTTGGTTCTCCTTCGCCGCTGTGGGCGGGTCAGGCTCTTTAGTCACGATCTCCCGACTTTGTCTTTGCCCAACGTGTCGTATAGCGATCGTACGTCATTAACATTAGCCACTTGGCACTTGCCGTACCCCACAAAAATGGTTAGAAAATGGGTGAGTGAGGGAGTGCTGGAAAATTACCAGTCGCCGATCGATTCTACACACTTCAGATTGAAATGCCTAAATTACATTTTGCACGGCTTGAGAAATAAAAGGTTCTCAGTAATAAGTAGCACTTGAAAATACATAATATTTAGAGAGGAAGGTAAAACCTGAGATACTTTGTTTGTTTATTGAATATACATAATAGAAATAATACTTTTATTGTATACAAAATAAGGTTCAAATTTCTTCATTATCTAAATTATTTATTTATATTATATCAAAACTTTTAAATATAATTTTTCTCGGAGCAATTTAACTCAATTAAATTGGATACGTGGTGGCTTCAGAACTGACTATAGAGTCTCATACATAGTTTAACTGAGGCTTAGGCTGCTGTTAGAATTTGTTTAAAAAATATCTAAAAATCTTTATAATGGAGGTGTAAGAAATTAGAAATTCGTCTTAGTGTTTTTAGATAGTATTTACTGATCAGATAATTATTTATTTTCGAATCTTACAGATTTTCTACGACTTTAGCTTAAGAAGGACGACAAAAAGTTAAATTTTATATTTAAATTTATACTGTAATTTTTTAAATTCCAATCTTTTAAAATGTCTTTATAAAGATTTACAAATGGTTTATTTTATAATTTGAACACCCTTTTAAATGATTTTATAAATCTATTAGTCATTTTTATTTTATAATTTTTAATTATATATATAATTGAATATATAATTTAAATCAATATTTGTGTTTTGATTCTCAAACCAATTTCTTATAAAAGACATTAATAATTAAGTATTTTGTTTCGATTTTAGTAAAATTTGTACGCACATACAAATCCAGTTTGAGCGCATTTTTTTGTGGATTAAGAACAGGTACCTGATATAGTATTTATGGTACTTATTAGAATTCCACTTTATTTTGTTTCAAAATGTTAATGTATTTAAATGATAAAAGCAATGACTTACTTATTAATCAATGATTTATTTATTAATGCATTTTAGTGACTTAACAAAACAAAGAAATGGCAAATAAGGAAAGCGCTCTCTATGGGCTCATCTCTGATATATTTTATAAATTGAAACCAATTAGATATGAATCAGCTAAAATAACAACGATAGATGATATAGTCATTGTCAATTATCGTGATTTCACTGGCTACGCTCCAAAGAGAAATACAAAGATATATATTTGTCTATATGCTAAATGGACAAATAGCCATCATAAGCAGTTATTACTCTGCTAATTTTATGTGGGAAGTGGGAGAGCCAGTTCTCAGATTATATTTTTCCCCCAGCGAACGAACAACTTTTCAAAGCTTTTCAGGCAAAGTAATTGAAGTGTCGAAGTCGGTTATCGACACAGACATCGAGATTATTGTCAGACCAACCGTCAGACAGCCAGTTCTCTTGGAAAGCTTTCCATGGATCCAGAGAGTGCCCCTGTGCCTGTGTTGGATTGTTTTGGTTTCGCCAGTGCTCGTCCATGAGTCATGCCATATCTTATCTTCTCCAGCAGACCCCCCTGGCATCCAGACCCCACTGAAAAGTGCTGCCCATCATGTGCCATAAAATCACTTTACGAGATCGGTAAATTTTGAAATTTTTTTTAATGCATCCTCGCTGGTTTTTTGTGAGTGTTTTTTTTTTTGAGTAAGTTTAAGTGTGTGGCTTAGGTTAGGCAGTAATTAAAATATATGTACGATGTGGGTGCGCATTGCTCGCTTGGCCGTCTCAGAACGTATTTACACAGTGGTAGTTCGCAGGGCAAAACGGAAACGCATTAACAGTAGAAATAAATGTACGTTAAGTATAAATGTTTCGTGTACAAGATCACAAGTTGTAGCACCGCCCGCAGCGGGGTGTAGCTTCCCCGGAGTTGCTCCCCGTTGTTCACTTCTTGGCATCGATGATGATCTCGTCGCCCGACTGCAAATTGTAGCTGTAGAGCTGCTTGTTGGGGAATCGCATCTCCTCGGGGCCGAACTCCTTGTAGTCCTGATCTAGGTAGAACAGGCGCATCTTGTTGGGCGCCAGGCCCACCAGCTTCTCCAGCTTGACTTTCAGGTCGTTGACGGTCAGGTAGATGTCCACAAAACGGCTCTCGCTCACATCGTTGTACGTGAAGACGACCTTGACCCGCTTGTCCGGCTTCAGGCTGACGTTCACCAGGGGATCCAGCTTGCCGTGGACCTGTAGCAGCTCCTCGTACCGTTCGGGTCGCTCCTCCTCGGGCTTGTCCATATAATACCTCACAAAGGCCCGCTCGGCATCTATTCGCTCGTCGGTGCTGATCTTGCCGCCGCCATTCAGCATCTCCACATTGGGCAGCCGGGCGATGAGGAGCTGCCTCCGCTCGTGCTCCGTGCACTCCAGACTCTCCCAGAGGGGCCAGTGCTTCACACGGAGATTGCGCAATTGCCCGAACTTGGCCAGCTGGTCGATGGCACTCCAGCTGTTGAGCTGCGCCGAACTGAGGTTGAGCAGCCTCAGGCTGGGGAAGTATCTGTGGGTGTCCTCCTTGCACTCCTCGGCCTGCAGGGATCGGATGGGGCACTCCGCGAGAACCAGGGCCTCCAGATTGGGAAACAACCGGCCCAGGCGACAGATCTCCTGCCAGTGCTCGACGGGATTGCCAGTGAAGTGCAGTGTCTTGAGGGCTGGATGGGCTTTGGTGATTCTCCGTTCCGTTTCCTCCGGTGTTTCGGTGGCCTGCAGTCGCTGTTCCGCCTCCTCGGCATCGATCAGCACCTGCTTGTAGTTGTTCAGGCTGAGATGCAGTTCCTGGAGCACGGGCAGGTTCTGAAGCAGCGCATCCACGCACGCCCAGTCCAGGTAAGTGCCATTCAGCACCAGACTCTTCAGGTTCACCGTGGGAGCGGTGGAGGGCAAGGCACTGATGGGGCTGGCCAGCTGGTTCTTGCTCAGATTGAGGAACTCAATGCGCGGCATGTGCTCCAGTATGTTGAACACCTCCGCCCAGTCGCTGAGCTTGTTCTGGGCCAGATCCAGTTCCCTAACCCGCTGGCACTTCTCCCGGATGCTCTCGAAGTCGCCAGCCGAGTCGATGTCGCAGTCGTTGAGCACCAGCAGAGCCGGGACACTGGTGAGGGGCGAGAGGCGGGGTATGAAGATGGAGAACTCCATGCGGCCGCCGCACTTGGTCACCGTAAAGTCATTGGGCAGATCGCTCCGCTTGTGCAGTTCCGGCTGGTGGGCATTCTCGAACTCACACTCGGCAAAGTACTTGCGCTCCAGCGCCTCCAAAAGGGAAGGCATGATCCTGGTCCGGTTCCTGGTCTCGTTATGGTTCCTCTTCCTTCTTCTCCTGCTCCCAAGGTGGCAATTTAGTCCGGGGTTCTATTGATTTTCCCCACTCTCTCAGGCATAGACTTTTCTCTAGTTTCGTGTTCTGTGATGCAATTTTTTTTTGTGTTTTCAGTTTTGCGCAGTTGCAGTCTTCATTGATTTTTAAACAAATTATTGCGCACGTTTCGAGTTCGTTGATATTGTTGTTGCTGTTGCTGCTGTTGCTGCTGTTGCTGCTGATGTTGTTAATATTGCGCACTAATTCGAATCGTTTTTTACGTGCTCCGATGTTCACAAAAAAATAAAGAGTCGTAACAAAGAAACCAAAGTGCGTCCGCCTGGCCTCGGCTTATTCAGAGTCTCTCTCCTGAGCCAGCTTAGATGCGTTTTCCCTTTGTTTGTTGATTGGTTGATTTGTTGTTGTTTTTACTGTTGTTGCTGCTGCTGCTGCTTAACCTTTGTCGCAGTGGCTGCTTTTCCACTTTTCCTCTTTTCCACGCTTCTACAACGCTCTCCGTCCGCTCGCAGTGCCACCAAACGCTCAACTAACCACCGAGAACGCGCGAACTCCGCATCGGTCGGACGGTGGCATGGAATGGAATGGTATTATAGCGTCTATATAGACGCTATATGTCTTACATGCGACCAAAGTACTCTGTATGGGTGAGTCGTGCTCGGGACTGGGGGGACGACTCGGATTCGAATTCGTATTCGGACTCGGATTCTGGCCTGTTTAGTGCTTTTTCTGTGTAGGTCGCTCGACATGCGCACAGGAGCGGTTCGCGCCACTAGCGGGATGGTGGTGGGCTACCAGCGAATTTCGGAGCACTGAGGACGGTGAGAATGTCCTCTTTAAAAGGTTTATTTGTATGCGATAGGTTCTTGCCCTTAGACAGAACTTATCGTATAATTTTGATAAAGGCCCAGAGAGTACTGAAAATATTGGGCAATTGTCAGAAAAACAAAATTCTCAAAGGCATATTTTATATTTTTAATAACAAAACCAAAAGCAAAGAGGAAAGTGGTTATGCTTAAAAACCAGAGTATTATTAAAATTTATATTATTTGGCCCCATTTCGGGCTCTCTCTCTGACCGCCCACCATGTAAAAGATTTGACAGCGACCTTGTCGGCCGAAAATAAATACTCTTTTCAATTACGAAATTTAGTTTAAACTAAGACGGCAGAACAAATTATTTGTTTGGTTGCTCTCGTCTTTTTTTCAGCGTTTCTGGCGCAGGTCAGAGCAGAAATAGAATATAGAATGCAGAGCAGGGCAACAGATTATTGAAAATAAACACACATTTACAATGACCTTGTCGTGTGCACTTGACAGGAGCCCTAGAAAACATATATAGAATGTGGAACACAAAATTCTGACAACTGTCAAATTGGGCGCCCATTCCCGCGGAAGGTGAGTGCGCCTCTGGCGGGCCGTGAGGAAAACCAGTTATAAAGTCAATGGTCATGCCACAGTAGGCACTCTTTACGAGTGACAGGTCGCCAATTCTGATGGTGACTGACGGGCGTACAATTGGCAAATGCCCCTTTTGCGGGGCAAATAAATAAATTAGTTAAGTGCGAATAAATAAATGTAAATTTGGAGCGACCTTGCTGCTCATAGAGTGCCGTTACATGAGCGCTTCGTGTCAGTCGAAGGGGTTTCCACTTTGCCTTTCAGCTTGAAAGGTGCGCAATAGATTACCCAGAGGAGAGCAGACAACAGAGAGATACAGAGAGAGAGAGAGAGAGCTGTAACAGAGAGCGAACGCCAATTTACAAAGCTCTTGCACACACAGCTGTGCTTCGTTGTCTCACAATTGCCACCCTCCGTCTCGCCCCCTTTGGCTCAAAACAATAACAAACAGCGGGGATACAGCGGAAGGCGCACTCATATGTTTGTTTGCATTACGGTGCTTTTGCTTACAACAAAAAATTACGCAGCAATTGTGCTGGGGGAGAGCTTTAGCAGCCACCAGCTGATTGTGTTTGGGCAGGAAAGCTCTGCCCCTTCCCCCACAATTTGCATCCGCCCCCCAAAAAGCTTGCCAGCCATGTGCCACACACAACAACAACAATAACAGCACTCTAACAAAGCCCCAAAACAGATGGCAGGTTTGCTCCACTCATTGTCGCTCTCTTTGTGCTTTTTTTGTCGTTATGATTTCCATATCGAAGGCTGCGCTTTACAGTCAGACCTCTCTAAAAGGAACTTAATGGCAGGAAAATAAATACTATTCTTCTTTTTTTGAAAACTTTTTCTTGATTTTCCTTAATGTTAATTGTATCTATTTTATTTTTAATCTGAGGATTTCTGTGTCGGTAAAATAAGTACAAGTTTTTACAATATTTAAAAATTTGTTTACATTTTTTTCAAAGAATTATTTTTAGACCCCCTTTTAAATTAAAATATTTGGTAATTATTTTGAAGAACTTTTTAGTTCCTTTCTTTATAATAAAATTAAAAGCTATTTGATTTTCTTTTTTTAACGATTTAGTTAGTTTAGTTCTGCAAAAATATTTTTTAATATTATAAGGTTAAGGATCCAATAAACTAAATATACAATTAAAAATTTGTGGGTATATATTTTAAGAATTAAATTGTTCAATATGGATTGTTAAATGTTTAATTAAAATGAGAGCTGTTTACCTAAAAATAGTTTTAAAAAATGATATTTAAAAAAGGTGTTTATAACATAAAAAGGAACATAAAATATTATTAAACAAATTTAATTATATTGAAAATATTTAGTAATTGTCCAATAAAAATAAAAATTATATGAAGGAGCGGTACAACAATGGATTGAATATAAAAATTTTAAATAATTTATTTTGCAGTTCTAACCCTTTATATTAAAAAGTTAAAGCTAAAGTTAAATGTTTTTTATACATTTTTACTAAACAACTTATTTGTCTTTATTTGATTCTATCTAAGGGGTTTTTAAACATCATTCTGGTTCAAAACTATTGCAGAGTATTTTTAGTTACAGAATTTGAACTGTAACTGCTTCCATTGTATTTGCACGCTACCGTTCCGCTCCACTGAAGTCAATTTGCGAATATTTCACTGTGCTCACGGCCATAAATATGGCTGAAAGATAAAAGTGTTTTGTGAACACATCACACACGGACGCATGCAAGCTAATATTTTGGATTGACAGCTTGTTGCAAATTGGTCAATGTCTGAGAAGGGTTCAATCAAGTTGCTGCATTTTTTTTTGTTCGCCATCCATTCTTTCATTCCAACAGCTTGTGTGTGAAAAGAATGAGAAATGGAAAATACAAAAACAATGGCAGGTGGAAATGCTTCAGATATTTACAGTAATTTAAGTCGAATCGGTTATTCAATGTGTTTAAAAGTCTAATTTAAATAAATTTCTGAACTTAATTATTGTGATGGAAAAGAAAATTTAAAGCAAATTTGTGTTTGCATTAAAAACTCTTTTAAATATAGAATATTATTTTCTTAAGAGGCTGACTTATTCAAACTTATATCCTTTTTGTAGCTTTAAAACTCATTTAAAATATTTAAATTGTCTTAGTTAAAGTTGCTATAGCTTTTAACCCTTAATTCCCCAAATCCTACAAGTGTCTCTAGCAACTAAATTTATAATTTGTCAAAAGAACATAATATTATTCAAAAGTTCCCAAGAGTATAAACTGCTCAGCCACCCGAAAACACCCACTTAGCCGCCGAAAAGCATTAAGAGCCTCTCGGTGTCCCGCTGACCATTCCCTATACGCCACATATAGTACATATACTATTCACTTTATGGGGCTCTTAACCCCAGAAGTCAATCACTTAAGCAGGCCTGAACCTGGGCCACATACTCCGACTCGGACTCGTGTGTGTTTGCATCTATCAAGTCATCAATTATGTGGACGAGCCACATCGCTCATTAGCTATATGCGTTCTTCTCGTGCGATATAGAATAAGTCTGTTTCCCGCTGCCATTGGGTCTATATTTAACCAAAATCGTTGGGACTTTTGCTTTTGCGCTTAGACTTGCTGGCACTCAAAAATATTTATACATATATATATAATTTTCTGCTCTTTGCTGCCAGCCAGCGAAAGCAGAGCGGCAAATAAGTCATTTGTCAATAGAATTTTCATTTCACTTGACTGTTTCGGCCCCCGAAGACATTTCCCCAGTGACCGGATACGGACATAATTCAGACGGGGTCCTTTGGGCCACAGGTCACCAGTAACCAGTCACAAGTCACTTGGCCTGTCAGTACATCCCTCTATATCATATATCATGCATCGCAGAATTTATTATTTGCTGATCTATATGCGCATTGATTTGCTTTTATTGGGGGGCTTTTCATGAAGATGGATGCGCTCGTCGGTAATTAGGAATTTTCTGTTGCTTTCCAGCGATATAAATATTGCTTTTATGGCCACAAAAACGCTGGCTTTTGTTTACACATCGCAGCGATGTATGTGTGTACAAAGGCTCTGGTATAATCCATCCCATCGAATTTTCAAATCGATTGCGTCAATTAATGCAGAAACTAAATGAGTTGTTGTTGTTGCTGTTGTTGCTGCTGCTGCTCGTAAAGTTTCTAAAAATTGTAAATTTTGCGACGTTTAACGACTTTAAAGCGAATGAATGGCACACACAACCTCAGAAATGGGAGCGTAAACAACAATGACCAAAGATATGAAAATGGTTTGATATTTTCCCTCGACAGCATCTTCATTTTGTGTGGTTCGTCCTTGTCTTTGTCTCTGGTCGAGTCTAGACAGTATTTTGAATTATTGCACGTTACCCAGTGTCAAAAGCATCGCTGCTCTGGGGCGGCTTGGAGTACATAGATGTGTCTGGTCTGTTTGGCGGCTAACCTTGCGTATGAGTAATTTCATTATGATTAGCAGACGTCGCCGTCACCGTTGCCGCCGACGCCGCCTTGTGCTGCATTTAAAATGAGGTCTGCGAGACCATTGAACGTGCATGATATATGAACAAATGGGGTCGCAATAATATATTAAAGAGTTGGCTACTTTTTAACTCGATAAATCTCAATTTTGATGAAAATATGTTGAGAAACAACTGAGCTATGATTTTTTCTATTATTTCCCTGATCGTCCGATTTTCATGAAATTTTAAGGAATATACTGGAATAATATTAGGTAACTAAATCTAAAGATTGATGAAAATATTTTGAGAAACAGCGAAGTTATGATTTTTTTTATTATTTTCCTGATTGTTCCTATAGCAGGTATAGGTTATAGTCGTCCGATTTTCATGAAATTTTAAAGAATATACTGGACTAAATCTCAAGTTATTTTCCTGATTGATCCTATTGCAGCTATAGGATATTATAGTCGTCCGATTTTCATGAAATTGTAATCGAAATTCTGGAATAATAATTAATGGGAAAATATCAAAATTGGTGAAAATATATTGAAAACTGCCAAATATATTTGCAATCTACTTCGAAAACTAAAATGATTTATTTCAAAAACATTAACTAATTTAACAAATTTCTAGTGATTTCCAAAATAAGACTTTCCCTCCTGACCCGTATTGTTTATTTTTCCTTATTTATTGCTATTATTTTCCTCTTTGTTGTACGTATGTATGTACTTCTCTTTGACACATTTCTCAAATGGCAGAAACTTGGCTCGTAAATTTCTGCCTGAGAAAAAGAGAATCGAATCATAATAAAAGAAAATGTTTTTCGTTCTCAGGCGATAAGGGCAAACAAATTGTTCAAATGATTGAGTGCCAGCGTTGACAAGTCAATATTCAATATTCACTTTATGGCCGACCCTTCGATACTGTCGATAAGCAATTTATAATTTCATTTTTTATTGTTCTTCGCCGTGACCGTTATACTTTGGTTTTTCACGCTTCAACTAATTTGGCTTCGACCTCGACGGAGAGGGTTGGGGCTGAGGTGTCTGTCAACTAGCGTTAATTTAATATGCGACATTTGCACTTTTCGGTCAGCTCTTCCTCCGCCTCCACCTTTCCCTCGCTGCTCACACAATTCAGCAGAGACACCGCCTGAGTTGGGGGTTCATCGGTTACGCTGGTATCGCCGGTTCATCGCTGGCAGTGTCATGTTCGAGGGGAGGGCAATCGTTGGTTCAGAGGTGGCTCTGTGGAGGCTCCAACCTACGGGGTGGCTTTTCCCGGGGCGTTTCTCTGCGGTGGCAGATGGCGCTGGCAGCGGAAAGTTCAATTTAAGCAATGCACTTTATGCACTTTCGCTGGTCTACCCCAACGAGCAGGGTGGGAAAATGCCGGGAAAATGGGTGTTATATTGCTCATGGTTTGTCATCATCGTCATCATCGTCATTATAATCATTATCATCATGATATGATGATGATGGCGGTTGGCATAGCTGAGCATCACGCATTTTTATGAAATTTACGCACTGACTTTCAGAGAAGGAGAGACAGAAAGAGTGAGTGAGTCTCTGAGGCAGACAAAATTGTATTTTTTATGAAATTCACTTTTTAAGGGTTATAAAAAAATGTATTTTGCATGGAAATGTAATATTACAGACGAGTATATTATGTTGTTAGCTTAACTTGCTTTAAGAATATTATAAAAAGCATAAAATAAATTGCTAGTTCAAATATTATATATATTTATTTACACTTATTAGGTTTACTCTTTTATTTTTATATTAAGTTTATGATATCACGATGTATACATTTAAATATATTAATTTAAGAGTAATTAAGTTTATGTTTATCTTTCCCAAACAAATTATAAATAAACAAACAAAAAAATCACTATTTGGATTTTCTTAAAATAAATAAAAGGCAGAATTTGTGTTTGTAGCTTTTAAAACTAACAATAATAAGGAATAATTAAATTATTATAATTCATAATAATTCATATAATTCACTTCTCAAATTCCTTACTTGCTTATTTAAATTCTATTGATCAAAAGTAACATTTATAAGTTCATTTCTTTTCTTTTAAAACAACTCTAAACACACTCTAATCTACTAAAAGTTAAAAAATCATCACGAGCTAAGTCCTGTTTACACTGTTTGAATCTCTGGATAAATTCCGTTGTTTAACTGCCCGGAAATAAATGTCCGCTTGAAAGTTGTCCGTGAGTGATTACCCCACGGTTTTTGGAGTAAGTATTTCCACTCGCACAATAATCCCATCTTTTGCTTATTGGGATTTTACTTTTGCCTTGGAGAAGGATTTTTCCCGCTTGACTGCTTTCTGACTCGCCTTATAAAGTATATTTCGCCACCCACTTTCTCCTTCTAGTCCTCCTCCCTGTTATCAGCTTAAAGTAACATTTTTATGGGCATAATATTCGGCTTAGTCACTGCTACCAGTCTCGCACTCTCTCAGCCTAAGATAAGGCTTATGCTCGATGGTTGGCTGGGTTTTCGTTAGGAGCTCTCTGAAAAGTTTGCAGATAATGTCTGAGAATGTCTCGTATAAAATAGTCAAGTTGATTAGGCTGGAAATAACTTAACTGCATCAGACGAGGCAGCGGAAGTTCTTCAAGGAGGCGGTGGCAATGTCACAAAACCCCTTTTTCTTGGCCAACTATATAGAGGCTCATTACGGGCAATTAGTAGTCGTCGTTGTCCTTTAACAGGCGTGGTCAGTCAAGACAACAGCAAACAGAATTATTCATAAAGCATGGAGGTATATGGATGCACTCGGAAAAAAAGGGGTGAAGGAATTACCTTAACTTGTGGGGATTTAAATACTTTATCAATATCATTTTATGGAAATCTTAGAGTAAGAAGTTTCAGAAAGCTTTAAAGTACTTTAAAACCTTTCACAAAATATTAATTTATTAAATAATAATTGTTTATTTTATTTAATATTGTTTCTATTTTTCTTTAGTAATGTCCTTTTTTTCTGTGCCTTGTGACAACAAACAGGTTGTGTTCAGCTCGGTGTGCAATTAATTTGCTGGCAATAATGAAATCTAGGACAAAATGCTGGCAAAAGGAAAATCGTTGACAGTTGACTGCATGCGCCACTCAGTTTTCCCTCTGAGTCTCGCCCTCTCTCTCTCCCCAACTTTTCCCATTTGTGTGTGAATATGGAAAAAGTTGCCAGTGTTACTGGGAATCAAATGAAATGAAATTATTTTCCAGAGTTCTGTATGAGCTAAGACATTGCCATGGCCCACTTAGCAACTCTGGCAGATGGCTGATGCAGAGTTGCCAAGGTGTTGTTGCCAGCAAATCCAACTCCAACACACACACCCCCACATATCTGCATATCAATTGCCGGCAGGCGCAGACTGATGATACTTGTAGGTATTATAGATTATACCCACTCCGGTCCCATCCGGGGCCAGCGCTCCCTCTTAAGCAGTTTGCTTTGCATTTGGGCCATGTTTTTAATCAAACTAAAATGCCAGGCAACATCGTTGAGCATACTCAACTCCCACTCAGTCGCAAGCAGCTTTCCCGCTTCAATGTTTTCCGATTTTCTTTGGGAAAATGGGGATAAGCAGACCCTGCGCTTCCTGTCAGGACATTTGTGTAAACAGCAGGCAGCACTCAATCGTTCAAGGCAAGCGAAGCCAGGAATCGCAAATGATCCACACTTTTTAATTTGTTTACTTTAAATGTTAATTTTAATTAAAAGACAAGTATGCTTGTGATCTATTTGTTTGATAAAAGGACAGGCTACAAATATTTTGTAAGCCTTTACAATACAGTTTGATTAATAAGCTTTCTGTTAAATGATTAAGAATATCAGGGAATTATTTGGGAGCCTCGGAAGGGATTTCTAGATAAATCTACTTTTAAAATGTTGACCTTTAACAGGACTTCCAGCTTAGGGAATCAGATTTCATTCAAAGTGCCTTAGCAGTTAACTCTAATGGAAAGCCCGTCACTTAGTCCGTCAATCTAGATCAGTTGCATCTGCCAAAAGTGTGATTAGAGGGCCGATTTAACCGTGTCATAGCACAGACCCTGATTACACCCAATGCCATTAACCCATTAGCTATTCACCTGAAGCCGCAATAGACCCCCCATCGAGCTGCATTTTAGAGCGTTGCATCGCGTTGCCGCCCCTTGGCCTCACCTTCAGTGGTTTTTGGCCCAATTCGATGGCGTGTGACACTGATTAGGCCACCACTGGCTGATGATGATGACGGTGATGGGGGATTATAACCATATATGGTATAGACTTTGTCGGTTGGCGTGCCAAAAAGTTATCAATGAATCACTTTAAGTGCGCTAATTTCGCAGACTACCCTGAATGCCCTCCTTTCCAGGCATTTGCATATTGTAGCGCAAAATTTATTCCCGGTGTTTGTTGATTTAAATTGTTAAGATCTTAATGCCATTGTTGCCGCCTGTACACTGTACTTGTTGATGCCTTTCATCAATCAAATGTCCGCCGTTCTCGCTCTCCCAAACAATTGCGAATTTATTGTAATTTGTTTGAGCAGCTGCCAAAGGCAAACATCAAACGGGGTGAGGGGGTTTTGGCTTTTGTTTGGCCAGAGATTAGTCTTGCCCTTTACCGTGTTGTCCGGGGATTCAGAGGCCGAGAGAGCCGAGAGCCGAGAGCCAGAGACTCCCCGTACTTTCCATTCCCGGAGAAACGTGTACGTGCGGACACGCAAAAATTGTTCAGCAATGTCTCTACTAATGATAATTACATTCAACGTGGCCTTGCTCCTTTCGAGGGCGGTGCCGGGCGGTGTTGTTTGGAGGTCCTATAAGCCGCTTAAAGCGTTATTCGTGACACATTCCCTCTTCACTTGGCCCTCGCCCCCCCCTTTGGATCTGGACTTGCCAACAGCAGGCATAATTTTAATTATCGTCAAATTGCGTTACATTCTCAGCAGGCTTCACCAAGCAATTATTTTGTGTCCACATATTTGATTAGCTCAGGGTATATATACAGTGCGACTCATCCACAGCAGTTGACATTAGTTGTCAGCAAACTTCATAAGCAAAAGGTGTGCTAAATTTCATACCTTTTGGAGTAAAACTTAAACTTAAATCTAAGCAACTATGCTTTGAAGTTTTATTTATTATTATTTATATATTATTTTAAAAGGGAAAGGTTATAATGCATGAAAAAGGATGAGTTGGTTAATATTTAAGTTTATTATTTACTGAATAAAT
>VNJQ01007943.1:0-23173 GCA_008042515.1 Drosophila truncata
TTTGGACTCTCTGTCTTGCACGCGAGAATTCGATTTTTTGAATTAGTTTTGCACTTGGCATATAAAATACCCCTACAGAAGTGGCAAGCTCGGACGCTTGAAGAAAAGAAAGTGTTGAAAGAGACAAAAGAAAATATTCAAAAAAGGTTTAGAGTAGAGATGGGCCTTCTTGTTGACATACCCAAAGCTGGCTATGGCAACAGTAATGACGGCAACACATCCAGAAGGTTTTTCGAAAACCCAGAATGTTCTTCACGAATAACAGGAGTCACCGTAGAACTAATAAAGATGTTCCAAGTTATCCTTGAGATTGTATCATGTGGACACGAGATCGATCCGAATAAATTTGATAACTATGCACAAAAGACTGCTCGATTGTACGTTGATCTGTATGGTTGGCATCCAATGTCGCCTACAGTTCACAAGATCTTGATGCATGGTGCTCAAATAATATCAGAAGCCATTGTACCGATCGGACAGCTATCGGAGGAAGCCGCTGAAGCACGAAATAAACATTTTAGAAAATATCGTGTGGACTATGCCAGGAAATTTTCTAGAGTAGACTGCAACCGAGATGTATTAAATAGGTTATTGCTCACATCGGACCCGTTCATCAGTTCCAGTACAAAGAAGAACAAAAAGAAAAACAAACCTCTTTCCAAGGAGGCAATATCTATTTTAATGGAAAGCTCCAACTATTATAGCACCGACTCTGATCAGGATAATGATTCTGATTGACTGAATTGCATTGAAATTTCTTTAAATTTTTTATTTTTTTCTACAAATTTTTCCCATATTTTTTTTTTACATGAAATTATTATTTAGTATTGGCTTTCATTTCATAAAGAATAAACAAATGCTAACAAATAATTTTGTCCGGATTTTTATTTCAAATACTCCTATGTGCGCTGTGTGGATTTTATTCGTATTTGGTTAAGTGCTGTCATGTGTCGCCCACGGCCACGCCCCCTGGCCCCACAGGACGACAGGAAGGGCAGGCTATATATGTATCCATGCGCTGGCTTATTGAATCGATGATGCTTCAGTTTCTGCTGGCCATTCCCTGACCAGCCTGCGTAATGGTAATGTAAATTTAATTATCAGTTGTGGGCACCTGGCCTGCCATACATTTATGGCATATTCCTGTCGGTCCTATTGACGTCGCATTAATCTCAATTAAAATTCCAAATGGCCAGCGGGTCAGATGATGCGGGTCTAAAATTTGTAATCAATTTGTAATTGCCAAATGTGTCAATTTGCAGGTACATATCGTGGAGCATGACAACAATACCACAAAATTGGCATTCAGGTTGATTTGAAATTTCATTTATGCAACTACACAGGAAGTAAACATTACGGAAATATATAAAATATCACAGGAAGTGCATATTCATTTATTATTTCAGCATATGAAAAGCAAAACTAATTGTTCTCTGTTTATGAACTTAATAAATCCTGATAATGCCCTCATAATCATCACTGTAACCGTTATCCTTTTAATTAACAATGCAATTATCCTTGCGGCATTCGTGAACTTTTATGGGCTATTATTGCAGCAAATACTGGAAAATGTACAACGTTTTAAATGCATAAAATGTATGTAATAAAGTAAAGAACTTTAATTTACGCTTGATGCGATTTTTCCTGTCTGTTGGACAGGACGTAAAACCCATTACGAAGACGGAGGAAATCTGTGCGCTAAATGCCGCGGCCTAGCACATTAAAAAGTGTTTCAAATTTATGGAAAACTTTTACAGGGGTACAAAGTACAAAAAAAAAAAAACAGCGCAAGCCCCCAAGTGATGCGAAAAGTTGGGCAAACAAGAAGAAATTTACCGCAGACTTTTCTGACGGCCGGGACCGGGACCGGGACCGCATTGCAAGTGAAATTTTTTAATAGACACAAACAAATATGCAAGCATGTAGGCCGGTGCTAAAAGCCACCAATTAAATGTTGTTTAAGTTTCAGCCCTCAGCCGCAGGCAGGGGATAACAGGGCGTATGCGCAACATTGCCTTGAAAACTTTGACACTTTGCCAATGGCAAAGTTATTACAGCAACGAACTGACAACTGCTCGGCAGTAGTGTCGTTAGGAACTCATTTCGAATGGGAACTCTATTCCGGCAAGTGGAAACCGGGAATTTCATTATAAACTACAGAAAAAAAAAACAATACAAAAATACCAATATATAAATTGAAACGCATGTTTTCCGATGCCGGGCATCGGGCGGCAAAAAGTCAACAAGTTTTCCGCTAGTGACCAGGGGGACACGCAGCCAAACAAAGAAAATGGGAAATGCCAGACGGCACAGGGAAAACAAAACGCGAAGAAGGATGAATAAACTTGTCCGGTGTCCGGGAGAATGGACGGTGGCTTCTCCCCATGTGCGGCACATAAACTTTGCCGGAACGAAACCTTCTCGTTTTCTCTAGGAGTGAGTGACTCTGAGCCAGCACAAATTACGGGATATTTCCTCCAAGGCTGCAAATGGAAACCCCGCGGGCTGGCTTTTTATTATTCAGCTGAAAGCCAGAGAAAAATGGGAAAAACCGTTGGAAAATAAGTTGGGTCTGACTGAAGCCCGTGGGCATGGGAGTGCAGCAGAAAATCATGTATAATGCATAGACCTATATGGACATCATCCCGGCCCTCCATTATGCCTTTCCCTAATTAAATCCCATCGCATTCAGGCAGCGCCTGAAGGGATAAGCGAATCCCAGCGAAAAAAAACGAGATCCGAGTGGAGAAACAAAGCGAATGAGGCAAGAATATATATATCGCTGTGGTTTATGCCAGGCAAAGCTCTTTAGTCAGCATATTTGAATGGGAATTGCAATCCAGGATGAGCTGCCATGTGGTCGGGGTGGCATCAGGAGCACGATAACGTCGCACTCTGTATTTGATGAGCTGAGTTTGGGGAAAGAAAATGGGGAAAATCATGTGCCAGTCAGCCAGAGAGGTGCAATCAGATGCGTAAAACGTGTTGGTTGCTTGATAAAGTTCTTCAACTGAGAAATCTGACTTCAGAAGAAACAGCCAGCACAGTTTTGTTTTTAATTCTGAAAATATGTCTCCTTTTTCTGATTTAGTAAATAGAAACCAATATTTTGCAAAATCAAAGATTTCCCAGATTTAAGAGTAATCTTTTGAAACAAAAGAATATTTTCTGGACCAAGTTTCGCCAGCCTAATTAGCTGCTTTATAAAGAAAGAAAATAGGACCACATTAAGGACGAACGAATGCCATAATTTTGCCAATTTGAGCACCTACATTTGTTTCGGCTCGGTCTACGTAATTATTGTGTGCCAGATGCGACCACAAATGGCACGTAAAAGGCAACATCCAACCTAATGGTTGAGTCGCCCACACAGCGGCACACAGAGTCGAATAAACAGCCACCACATGCAGGACGACGACGACGACGACGACGACTACGACTACGACGACAATTATGCAATTTTTATGAGGCGCAAGCCAAAAAGTACGCTATGCCCTTTGAGCCAGGCTCACTGGGCATCACCGCGGGCCAAGAAAATAAAAAGCAAATAGCTGGTAACTGGTAACTGCAAAAGGTAACCCCAATGCAGAGGGGAGTTCTAGGTCACACAAGCTGCCCGCTTAGGCTGCCCAGCAGTTGGATCGCGGTGGAGCTTAGCTTTGGTCTCCGCTTTTTTGATTAATAAAGAGCGAACCAAAAAGGACGTTGTTTTTGGGTCAACAACTCTGAAATAAAATCCTATAATACCTTAAACCTGTATATACAATGTTCATTTGTCATTACAATAACTCTTAACATTGTTTTTACTTTCGAAAACAATTTTGCATCTAAATTTCTCCCAAAAGAAACTTTGAAATGTTTGAAAACGATACTAAAAGTGTCTTAATACCACCTCATATACTAAAAAATAAATTCAATCACTCACTGACACCGTTGATAATGGCACAACGAAATGCATCGTAAAATATTACGTATACGCCCACAGTGCACTCGACAGACCAAAAGTGACGCGTAGCGCAGCGCCATGCATCCGAAATTAGAAAAGATGCACAAGAAGTCGAGATGCTGTCCGACTTTGGTGAAATCTTGGCGGTAAGCTGTCGCAACTTACGCTTATCTTCTCGGGAGCAGAACCAGCTGCAGACGATGATGAGCTGCCACCGTGCTTTGGGGTTCCCGGCTTCGACATGACTCTCTGGTTGGTGGTTACACTGGTTTCTTCGGTCTTAACTTGGCTCAGACAACGACGGCCGCGCACACAAACGTGTTTTCGACGGTCTTCTATTAGGCGCACAGCAGCACTCAAAAATCGAAACCGTAAACAGAAGCGAATCGAAATCGAGCGGCAGCAACGCGTTCGTTTTCCTTTTCGGGATGCGCAATGTTCGAATGTCTAACGAAGACTGTGAATTGGGCTTATCACAAGCGGACAACTAGCGAGAAAAACGCTCGACATCGCCGGCCGAAAGCCGAGCTTTTCCGAAGGCGTCCGAAGCTGCGCGAAATGGGGAGCAAAACAAAATGATGGAAAGTGAAATGGCCAAGTGAAATCGGTCTCTGGGTCTTCTCCTTCGCTGCCATCCCACCACCCATCTCTGGCTGCTTCGCAGGGATGATGCCGTTCAAGAGGAAAGCAGGAATGCAGGGGGCAAGTGTTGAAATGTTGCCGTAGGGCAGTTAGTAGGGAAGGTGTTGGGCCACCGAGTGGCCAGATTGTTAGCCACTAAACTGCGCAGTTAAAAACTGTTTTGGAGGCTATAGAAGACGAGATTTTGGGGCAAAATGTATGTATGGTGTGGGTATGCAGTGTATTTTTGCTTCTAGTGAAAGATTACTTTTGTGAAGGCATGTTGTTTGAAAGATTGAATGCTATGTGGGTTCAATTAATCAAAGTAAATTATAAATATAAATAAAGCTTCATTTTAATAAGCTTACTATAGAGAAATTTATGTTAAATTTGTAATTGTTTTTATTAATATTTGAGTAATTAAATTTATCAATATTTTAAGTACCCATATTAATTTACAAAAAATCCTAGTTATTTAAGCAATTAATAGAATTTTCTAGAATTAATTCAATAATAATAATCATTTCCGGTTATTTTGACAGGCATTTACCCCATCTGGCAACTCTGCCCCGGCCGCCCACACACAGTCACACGCATACACGCGCACCTCTAGCATGCTGCAGTGCGAATTCCGTTGCCTACTTTTGAGCGCGCTGCTTTTGGCGCCCACACACTGTACGTGTACTCCTTCGGCTTTCGTCCCTGTCTGCGCGTGTATGCGTGCGCCTGATGTGCCTATGTTAGTGTGAATGTTTTGCATGGGGTTTATATAAAAATCCTTTTTGTCTTACTTTGTTTTCGTGGGCATTGTTGAGCAGACTCTTCATTGTTGGCGGCAGGTCCGCTTTCGTGAGCCTTTTTGGCCTCTTTGTTTTGATGTGCTAATTTGTCAGCGCGCGGGAAATGCGCAAATCCTTCGTACCTCCCCCTCACCCACCACCCCCTAGGATTTCAACAAAATGCGCATTAGATATATGCGTGTCCTAGGTCAAGCCGGTTATGGTTAGCCTGGGGGACCTGAGGGGGGGCGTGGCCCGTGCCTGAGAAACCAAAACTCTGATATGGATATGGAAAAATGGCAGAAAAACATGAATATTCATGGAAATCGAGAGCAAAGGATACGCGGGACGCGATGATGAGGATTATATGCGAATGTGCTGACACTGTCATCGCCCCACCGAGCTGCCAATGATGCGCTGATGCAGCACGAAAATGTTGAATAAATTCAAAGTAATTTAAAGTTAGATTGAAAAAAAAAAGTGCGAGGCGGAAGGGAGAGTGTGGAACGCGGGGTTTACTGCAATGTGCAGCACGCAATTAGGGAGTAAAGCGAAAATAATGGCGAAACTGGTAGCAAAAATCGAAATGGGGATGTAAAGAGTTTAAGTAAATGTTTATTTTCAACAAAATTCAATTTTAAATAGAAGGTTTGAGAGAGTAAAACAAACAATGTGAGCAAATAATATTTATTTACAGCATAGAGCTGCGCTTGCTTTAAAAATATGATTGAAATTTAATCTCGTATTTTAATATGAATACTCGACTCTTATAAAATATTTATATAGAGTAACAAAAAATCATAATATTGAACGTGTCAAGGGAACAGCTTTAATTTGCTTTTAAAATCCCATTACGTATACGCCACGGTGTCACACCGTGAATTCCTGAATTCGTTGATCTCTTTACAATTCCCATGCAATTTCAACAAGACCATAAACTGATAAAATGCCATATTATTGTTTTTTTTTTTTGTGTTTTAATTTCGACATGCGCTTTAATTAAACAAAAAGGTGGGGTATGATGATAAAAAGAGCATAAAGCCGGCAGACAGACAAGGGAATTAAGCAAAAAGCGAAGCCAGCAACAATGCTGCATGCACATAAACAACAAGGCAACAACACCATTGTGTCAGCTACAATTATCCAGGCAGGTGCTCAGAAGCCACAACAACAAAAGCAACAGGAACAACAGAAACCATAACAACAACAACAGCGGCAGCACAGCGATTTATGTGCGAAGAAAAGCGCTGGAGCAGGAAAGGCGAATGAGTACAAGATACGCGTTACTTAAGCGGTTAGCTGATGGCAGAAGGGCGTTCCTCGGGAGTGGGCGTGGCGAACAATAGAAAAAGTTATTCAGTCAGCAAGGTGGGACAGGCGTTGGGCCAAAGGGGTGGCTACAATTGAAAGTCCGTAAGCCGATTGCCCAAGGCGGCAGCAGCAGAAAACACAAGTTCAGGTGGGAAAAAACTCAGAACTGTGAACAGAGACGGTTGGGTACGGGTAAAGCGCAAAAATCCTATTTATGTCAATTCGCCAAGTAAAGTGGCTGAAGAAAAACTCAACTTCAAAGTTTTTTTTGCCGAAACAAGAAAGCATGGAATTCTCAGAAGATAAACAGCGACTTGTCAGGAGTCAGCGAAACGAGAAGGTAAAGTTATATTTAGATAACAAATGCAATCAATGTTTTTGCGGTTTAAATATAAGCTCTTCGCTGAGACTGAGAATATATTAAATAATAAATTTTAGAAAGTTGATAAGTGAATAAAAATGTAATAATAATCAAAAGTAATAAAGGTGATTAGCTTAAATATGGTAAGTACGAACTTTGGTAAAAACAAATGCAAATTATCAACATTCATTGTCTTTGTATCTATTTATATGCCTCTTTTTACATATATTCAATATATTTTTGAAATATATTGTTTTGGCTCGGTCAAGGCTGGTTTTATTTACCAAAAGCACATTTCGAAATGTATTTTGCATATTAAATGCGATGCTTTTTGAACAAAATAATTACTTTTCCTTCTTATTTGTTCATATATAATTAAAATGTCACAATTTAAAGTCTTTTCATATATTATAAAGCTTTTCAAATAAACCTGATTCAAAAGAACCGATGCTACAAATTAAATACATTTTTAAATTCATAATTTTGGGGGAGGGCCATTGTATTTCTTTTCCTACTTAATAGCCAACTATTTTAAAATATGCGAGGATTGAAGAGCTGCAACAGTTTAAATTGGTTCAGCAATCTCCGACCTCTGCGGGATTCAAGTGCAAGGACTTGAGCTGAGCGAATTGTATGCAAACATTTACCCTTGCTGGGGACCGACCCGTGCTCCTGGGGCATCGACAGCAGCGGCATCGTAAGCCGTGCCAGCAGGATCCAGTAGCAGGAACTGCTGGCTGGGGGCAGGAACACTTAAGCCCAAATGGCAACACAAACACACGTGCTGGCAAGGCCACCAGCCGAAGGATGACAACGGCGACACTTGAGCAAATGCGTTTGCCTGTATCCTGTCGCCTTTCGCCAGTAGCCTGCCTCCTGTATCCTGTGTACTCTGTGTCCTGTGTACTGTGTGCTGTGTCCTGGTCCCCTCCTAGCAAGTGGCGAGCAGGCAATCTACGAGACGAGTTTTGCCCCACCGAAAATTTTCGCTTTCAAGATATATATGCGCTCGATATTTACGCATTTATTTATGCCGCTCTTTATTAGCTTTTTATCGTTCATTTATTTTGCTCGTTATGTTCGCGTCGTCGTGGTCGCGACTACCCACCCCAGTCCGCCACCCTGCCACCCTCCCACCCTCTGCCAGCTTATTTGCAGTGCTATTTTTGGACCAACAATCCGAGATACGACTGAATGCATACACAAGCAGACGCGTATAGATGGAAGCAAGGCCTGATAAAGACATCGATCATCCTCCAGAGTAATCCAAATCCAAATGGAATGCAAATGAAGCTCATGGTCACCGAAATCCCCACGCTGATTGATAAGCGCCAATGGCATCGCCTATCCCCCTTCTCATTATCCATTATCATCCGATTCCAGTTGCCCAAATTGGAATGTAAAGTGTAACCAAAGCCGTCGTAAAGCAATTTCCTCTACTCAACACCTGCCTGGCCCCTACCTCCCTATTATCGCTGCCCCTCCTCGGGCTAAGCGAATTATGTAGCTCTCGCAGGGCTCGAGTTTTACTCTCTCTCTCTATCCCTTATTCCGTCCCAAAATTCAATTAACATTTTTAATTCCCTCACTTTGCACTACTTAAGAACGCCCCAGCGGCTCTGCTGCCCCCTCACCCTCGAAGACAATGTTAAACAGGCGAATATTATTAACACTGCTTTATATTTAGCTATAGAAATATTTAAGGGAGAGCGAAATTTCATTACGAGTTTGATTTCTTTAAAAGAAGAAACCTTAAGCGAAGGACTTGTCTGAATATGTAAGAAAAGTAGGAAGCTAATCACTGATTATCCTTTCTTTTTGGTATTTTTAAGGTTGAAGATAATGTATATAATAAGTTAAACCTTCACCATATTTCTACCATTTATATAAGCATTTCTGCATTTCAAAAACAGCTTCTTTCCCCTTTATCAATTACATTATTTGTATACACAGAATTCCAATCGAAATGGGTCGGACATTGGTCGGTTTCTCTGTTCAATGAACCCTGCCAGTATATATCTTTTCGAGTGTGTGTTCTTCGGGCAACTTGCTCTTAATTAAAGCTGCAACGTTGGCAGACATTAAATAAGTGTCTTTCCATACTCCCCATGTAACTCTTTGATGTCTTTCAATTACTTCCACTTTCCCAACCGCTGACAAATTTGCCAGGGTTTATTCTGTAGGAATTCCATTGTGTGGCGATTCCACACACTCAGTTGCAGACACACACACACAGTAGCCACACACAATGACCATGCAGTTTCGGGCTGCCATTTGCATGCGACATTTATTTTTAGCACAATCGCAACGGAAGACCATAAGTCTTGAACAAAGACTTTTTTATGCCCTGCTAATGTTTATTTTTCGCATGCAAAATTTTGGTTGTTATTGAACTTAAGGGATTAAAAATTTCAATAAATTTAAGGAAAGTATCTCTCTTTTCAGGTGCATTTGCGAATTACTAGAATAATTATATCACATTTATTTAAAGGTGTACAAAATATTTAAATGATAATTAAATCAAAGAGTGACCCAAGTCAGCTAGAGCTTTAATTCTAAAGCAATCTCTCTTGCCCCTAACGAACCCCTGCACCCCCTGCACCCCCTGCTGCTTTCCTGTCAACAACACACATCCATAGAGAGACCTTTACCCAGGCCCATAAGAGGCAATCACTCTTGTGATAGGAGGGAACACGCCGACGACCTTGATCCGAGAACAATTTGGCCCCACTCATTAAGGCGATGTGTATAATATAATGTACGAGTGTTTTAGATTAATTAAAGCAGTCGAGCCAAGCCAAACAGAATCACCAGAGTGAGATCTGGGAACTGGGAGCCGGGAAGCCAGAGGCAAGCCCCGCCACCCACGGCCATTTATGTCTAATCAAATATATATATCGGATACTGCAGGGCGTGTTTCTGGGCTGTTTGGTGTGCGAATGTGTGAAATACATTAACCGCCTCGAGCCATAATTTACGAGCCGTGCGATTGCCAGCATTGCTGGCCAAATAAATTTGAATTAAGGGGAGCAATGAAGCACAAGCCACAACAAATAAAGGAACAAACAAGAAATTCGAAAATCGATCTCACGATCCGTGGTCACTTGATGCCGGTACCTCGTAAATGGTATTCATAATTCTCACCCGCTCCACCAGACTCTCAGCGCGACGCGCGAATGAGGCGCGTTTATCGGCGGCCAGCGCGGACATGATTAGAAATCGGGAATTCTCGGGGGTACTGGACTTTCTGGATTATTTGGGAATTGCTTGGGAACCGACTCAGTCACAGGGGACACAAATCACAGGGGACCGCAGCTGGAAGTAAAAAGAGAAGGAAAGTCATTTCACCGATATTAGATATAAGACTTAAATGTTATCTAAGGCAGTCGGCACTCGATCGATGTTAATGTCAAGTTCGTATAACTAAACAAATATCACAAGGTACGTCGTGTAAGACAAAGCATATGCAAAAATATCTTTAAGGGGTATATATATATACATTATATGTACAGTAGACAACCTCAGACTAAACAAATAACAAAATTAATTCAAGAAACTAAATACCATCCTTTTACTGGGGTAAGCTTGATGTTTTTATATATAAAAAATCTTTCTTTTTACAGAAAATACTTTCTTAAAAAGTTATAAAGCTATAAAAATGATTTGACGTAGGCGATTATTACTGTATGTCATATTCAAAGGCAGCCAACACGCGCCAAAATAAGCCCCTGATAAATCAGTTGCTTGAGGTCCCGGCCCCAAAACATTGAAAAATTTGTCGAGTATTTTTAATATTTTGCATTTTCTTGGCGGCCACAATGAAAGACAGGCAATAATCAACAACTTGGCGCTGAATAGCAATTATTTTCTATGCACAATTTCGTTTCTTGACATTTATTTTGGGAAATTACCGTTGTTCTATCTGAAACTCTGGGCAATTCTTTCAATTTTCAATTGGAAAAAGTCAGCTGCCGAGTTCGGCATAAATATTCGCATGGAAATTATCAACAACTGGCATTAAATACGGAGTGGGGTACACGCAACTTTCGAACGGAGACGATCGCATGCGAGAACGCGTCCAAATCGGAGGAATACCGCCGTAGAACTGATGACACATACGACCCGTATGCCCGTCTTTTGTAGCTCGGCCAGCATAAAGAGAGTGAAGCGAGTAAAAATACAAAATTCATTATTTTATTTTTAAATGTCCGCTGTTTGTCAGTGGCTCTTGCTCTCTCTCTTTCTCCATTGTTTACCCGTCTTCTTGGCAGATTGATTTGTGGATTTAAATGCAACAGGTGCCAGTGCACCCAAGTAGCACTCGGAAATGGACTTAAGTCCAGCGAAAGACTTGGTAGCACACACCCACTATTCCTATTTTTGAAACAGATTGGAGCACAAAGCTGATTGCAATTTGCATAATGCCTATCATTAAGCACTGACCACCAAATTATGATAATTCAGATTTGACGTAATAGAAATAATTTGCAAAGTACTTATACCCATTGTAGCATCCAGCAGTGCTGTTCACAAATAGCTTAGGAAGATTAGTAATCTCATCATGGAACTCATATATTACAAAATAATACGGTTTTCTACCTTAGTGAAACGAAGTAAACAAAATGAAGAAGATATATATATATATATTTAATTTTTTTAACTAACATACTTATTTTATAATTAATAATTCAATAATATAGATTTCTATTTCATTAAATATTGGAATTAATTTGTAAAATAAAATAAAAATAATTTGTTTAATTTTGCCGCCAATTGCCGCCAAAGCGTTGCTTATAATAATGGCGACACCTAGCGGAAATTTGTTGCAAATGTGGCGGCGCCACTGAATGAGATCTTATATATTTTGAATGCAAAAAAAAATCATAAATGATTAAAAATAAATTAGTTATGCTATAGATTTCTAGATTCTAAAAATTGGTCAAAATATTTTCATTTTTCTTTCATGATATTAGAAAAATAATTTATGCGGCCAACCCTCCTATCGATAATGTCGATGTTTTGACAGCTGAGAACCCTGCAATCGATAGTCACCCATCGATGTTTTGACAGCTCTAGTGTGCACTTTTTTTTGTGCATTTTTTATTAAAAATAAGCAACGACGTGTGGCAACGAATAACGAAACAGCAACGAAATGGCAACGCGCGGCGGTCCAATGGTGACGGGCACCGACGGCAACGACTTCGAGTTCAGGCAGCGCGTGGCTGGCACATATCAAATTAGGTTATTATTGGGGCAAACACACTACGAACTTTCCTCCGCAGCTGTCTGCCACACAGTCGAAATTATCTAATTACTTAAGTGCCTGCGGCAGTAGCTCAATAGTTGGCACGTCCGCTAAGCGGCCTTCTGGCAGGAGGAGCCTCCCTCTCTGCCTGGAGGTCCGGCGAGACGGAGACTTAGCCATCACCCACTTGCAGCTGGGCAAACTGCCAGCTGGGCAGGTGGCAACCTAACTACCTGGCGCCTCAGTAATGGGTTTTGTTTGGGAGCGCAGACTACGGAGGCTTCTTTCCTCTATACCATACTAACATGCGTTTGTCTTGCAGCCTGCTGAACAAATCACGATTGAAGTACTGCATTTTTTTTCACGCCCTGCTCTTCTTCGTGATGCTGGCCAAGCTCACATCCGACATTCTGGACCGGTTGGACATTTTTGTGCTGGAGATCGAGGAGCTGGAGGTGCCGCCGCCCCTGTGGTGGGAGTACGTGTGGGCAGCCTCGCTGCTCACCTCGTTTCTAGGCCTGTCAGCCGCCCGCGGCAACAAGGTGCGTGAAATGCAGAAATACATGATCGCTATCCTGGTGTTCGCCGTCCTGCCGCTCTTCTACTGTTTCGCCTACTACTTCTCGGACGTTTGGGAGTTTGCTACGCTCGACAAGTCCGTGGAGCTGGACGAGACGGATATTTTCGTGTGGCGCGTACGTAGAGATAATGTTACAAACTTAATTAGCATCTTCATCACTTAAAATATTATTTTCAATCACAGGGATACCCGTACGGCGTGTTCTGGTACGCTTTCTGCTTCGTCGGCTTCCAGGTGCACGGATTCACGCTGTATTTCGCATACAACCTGGTCAAGGCCTGGAAGGCCAGAACTGCCACGCGCAAGTTCCAGTAAAGCCGGAGCCGAGAGGAGCCGAGCAAAGTCTAAATACTCGCCAAACTAGCAAACGTCAGAGAGCAGGGAGCAGGCAGTAGCTAAAGAGCTGTAGGGCTAGATGTAAATAATTTGGAAAACTTGAAACTAACTCGAAACACTAGTGCACAAAAGCGTAATGAAACTATGGTAAATTTAAAGTTATGCAGCTGTTAAGGTATCGCACATTTTAGTCATACAGGAAGGGAGAACAGAACACACTTAAACGAAGCGTCAGCGTTAAAGTTATTGTTAGTTGAAAGTTAAAACGTTCAAAATGATTAAATAGACTCTTATCCATATACACCTATATACATAATACATATGTACACACACACACGCAGCCTTGAGAGGTCAACTAAAGACAGGAATGCAACTGAAGCCACCAAATTTCCCCGAGTCGGAAGCAAAACTAAAAACTAAAAACCACAACCTAGAGATCCACTTCATTTTTGCTTACTTACATTTCGACGTGCCTCGTGTTTGTTAGAAACGTTTTATATATATATTTACACATGGAATATATACATACATCAATCTATGTTTATGTCCGCGGATGAGTACTTCCTCGCTTAGGTTTTAATTAGTTCTCTTTTCTACATATTTCGAAATCGTTTCATTTTTTGTTGAATTTTGATTTCCTTTAAATTTTGAATTTGTTTTGAAAATATTAGCACAGTTCCAACATACTGTGCGTCGTCTGTCGAGAGTTTGAGAAACTGCCCCAAACTATTTACAACTTTCTATCACTGTTTACACACATAATGATAAACGAAAATTCAAATGCAATTTGAGTGTTAAAGCAAAGTTTATTCAATTTCTGATCGTCAATAATATATATTGTGTAATGACAAGTAAGTCGCAAAACTAAACAGAGAATTGAATTTTAATGTAATAATGTTTTTTTTAATCGTAATTTATTATTCGACTTTTTAAGTAGTTTTTTAAAAATCGATCAATAAAGATGCATATATATTTGTTCTTCTGAGTGGGTTAATAAGCGTGTATTATCTGGGTTTCAAGAGGTGGAAGGAGGGGAAATTAGATAACTTATAAAATAATAAGTATTCATATATCTGATTTAAAAACTTAGGAAATACTTAAAATTTTTAAAAATATCACGGGTTCTGAGCTTTCCCTTTAAGGCAAAACACCACCATTGGCCTACCAACCCTGCGCCCAGCTGGCCCACTTGGCTTCGTTGCAAGGCTCAACGGCTGTTGGCCACAACAATCGGGCATTTTTAGTGACCATTTGTGCATCGGAGCGAGCGGTGGAGCAACAGCTCCAGCCTGGACGTCCTTGCTGCAGTCGAAAATTGCGCAATTGTTTACAATTACGCGAAGAGAGAGCAGCTGGAAGAGCGGAAAGCTGCGGAAGAGAGTAAAAGCTTTTTCGCAGCATCCTTCCCTCTTTTACACGCTTTCTATCTCTCCTTCAGTCTCCATTTTGACGTTGCCTGTGTGAAGAACAGATGCAAAATTTTTCCAACACACACTTTTCCGGACTGTAGTAAACAACAAAAATCATAATAAAAAAATTCTTTTTCAAAATTCAAAATCATTGAAAAACTGAAAAGCGTTGGAGGAGCAGGATGCGCGGCGAGGAGACGACATACAGGCGCACGACGCGCGAGAAGATTGTGCTGCGAGGGAACACAACCATACGCACCGTGGACTCCACATCCACATACCTGCCCGTGATGACTCCTGCGGGGTGAGTTACTCTAAGGGATGGCCAGGGGCAGGGGCAGCAAAGGGTGTAGCAATTAGAGGCATAAGGCGTGCCGGGCCACTTGAACGTTCCATGACTGTTGTCGTTGCGGTGAAATCGATTTTTATCTCGGGATGTGCAGCTGATTTTCAGAAACAGACGTATCTATTATAGACGACCTTCGGCTGTGGCTTTCCTCTGGCTTTTCGACTTTGCTCTTGGCGTTGACAAATCTCTCCAAGCACCCGGACTGCGCTGCTCTCCAAAGTATGCTATTCTTAATAGCCTCCGCGATTGCAGGCCAAAGCCGGCTTTCTCGGCCGCATGCAAGCTTGCCATTAAATTACATAGCCGGCAAATTATTAAGAACCAAGTGCCACTCGAGGGGGTAAATACACGGTCCTCCATAAGTGTGTGTTCCGCCTTGCTTTACCCAGAAATCGATGGAATCTTCTGCTAGGTGCTAGCGTGCATTGACCACAGGTCCGCCAGGCTTGTTGGGAAGAAGTCTATGCGTTACACGAAGCTTGAATGTCCTTTCCCGCTCAAAACAATTAAAGTGGATTTAGGACTACTTTGAGAGGGAATAACTAACTAAATTATAAATAACAACTAAATGGTTAACGAGTATAAATTGAATTGTCACAGAAAAATAGGAATAATTTATTCATTGACCCAAGAACAAGTCTATCTTAGCTTAGAGCTGCTTCCTCTTAGTTGTGGTACCCTCTCTTTGGGAATAACCATGATTGAAACCGCCCCCAAGTAGCGCCCAGGCGAAACTTCCTTTAACCTCAATTCGCATTCACACGGACGACGCACACAAGCCGACTGGGAAAACTACCCGGCTGAGAATGTATGTGCAGAGTGAACTGGTCAGCTTTGTTGTGGACGCAAAGCGTCGTTGTCGCTGTCGCCGTCGTCCAGTCAAGCGGTCAGTTGGTCTGCAACCCTTGAGTCGTCAGGTGGACGCTCGTCCTCTACTTTCGGGTCGCCTTTTCGAGGCTCTACTGGAGACCAGCAATCGTAGTGTCCGGGCGGGGACTGTCAGGGGCCAAGTTTCCGCTCCCGAACCGAATCGCGTGTGTTTTTAAAATTTTAAGTGAAGTGTTGTGTGTCCGTCTCATCGTTATCTGTCTGTAGCCGCATAGCTTCATTGTGATGTTCAACACCAGTGCCCAGAATTGGTTTGGCATGGGCCAGACATCGGTGGCTCCGGCCGGCGGTGTTGCCCAATTGCTTAACAACAACAATTCGGGTGTGTACCAGTCCCAGCAGGCGGCACCGCATCCTTTTATGCGCCAACGATCTCTGACAAGCTCCAATCCCGCCCTGGAACGCTCCACTGCCATAGCCCTAAGGCCCCAGTCACCGCCGAGTGTTCAGGTGGAATATGAGATGGCGGTGCCCTTTGTCTCCACATATCGACACACCCCATATCACTCGCTGTGGGATCTGCACCAGTGGTAAGAACTACTGGGGATTTCCGTGTATTTAAAGTTATAATGCAAGTTATAATGCAATATAGGAGTATTTAAGATGTTTATTTTAAATTTCTTACCTGACAAGTAATCCCTAAGCCATCATGGGTCTGTGGGAACTTAAAAAGGCTTCCTGCTTTGCATAGAACACAAAGAACTTCCGAGTAAAATGACCCTTCTTGACCCCATCCAGTTTCCTAGCAGGTGCTAGCTGGAAAACGTATTTCTGCCAGTCATAATTGGTATTTGCTGTAATTTGCATAAGGCAAAATGTTGTTTTTTGCTTTGCCAATGGCTTTATCGGGTGGGAATTAGCATAAACACCTCTTGGTGACACGAATTTTAAAGAGACCATCATAACTTATAGTCCAAGGATACCACGACCACTTCTCAACCTGGTTATTTTCCACGCTGCTCCGGCCTTGTAACACTTTGCCAATCAATCAATGACTCAATTAAAATGCATGTAATGCCTAGATTAAGCCCATCGATATTACTGAAATAAAATTTATGGAACAAACCCTAGATGGCCTAGTTAGTCGCTTGGATAATCAGAGGAACGCTGGCCGCTCTGCTCCCTTCAGGAATCAGAAAGCAGAAAACGGAGAAAACAGAAATCGTGGGCGAGCACATAGGAAACATTAACCCAAATTCGAACGAGTACGGTGCACAATATAAATACAAAGCGGATGTGGCAGGAGTCAGGCAATATGGCCGGGAATTATGGCCTACTGCTGCTGCTGCCAACTTAATTAGCCTGGCGTACAAAATATTGCGGCATACTTCTCAGATCGAGATTTACAATGTTTCGACCGGAATGACTGTAAAGGCTTTAACTTGGCCGGATGACGCATGCAAATGCGAAAAAATAGGAAAAGAAAAACAATTTGAATGCGAATACCAAAGTTAACAATTGTCGTCGCCGGTACGTCAATAACCTGGTCGAAAGCCAGCAAGTTTATTGACCCCATCTACCTGCTAACTAAATAACCGACCCCCTTGGGAGGCGCCACGAACTCTTTTTATTTCCTAGAAATTCCCGAGCATTGTCAGTGGGAATGGGAGGGGAACGGAAGGACCCCAGCTAGGGCTAGCTAATATTAGACGGCTAGACACACGAGGATTCCAACCCATACACATGAGCACACACCAGGACACGCAAAGTACTTGTCCGCGGCTGATAAAGCAAATGACCTTTGCGACATGGCCAAGTTGAATGGCAAGCGCCATGGAGCAGACAAAACAGTTATGGATAGTAAGCCAAAAGTTTAAAAAATGGGCCCTTAGCGACATTACTTAGCATGAATATGTGGCTTTAAAGAGATATATCGCTTAGCATTTTAAACTGAGAAGTGTCCTAGTCGGAGGATCGATTTATGGAGCTATTTTTAGTTTAAAGCTAGCTTTAGCCTTCAATAATATTTCTTTATAGAATATTTAAAAGCTTATATTTTAATAACTTTTCTAGCTTTTAATACCATGTACAATCTTTTATTGCAATATCGCTTTTCTAAACTCTTCCAGCTCTTCAACACCCCCCACAAGCCTTTCGCACATGGCCCGGATGATGGACTCCCTGATCTTGGACTCACTCTCCCCATTTGCCTTCACCAAAATCACGGCCACCAGTCGACCCTCTCGAAATGCCAACGGCATGAAAAAAACTTCCGCAGATGGTGCCCTCTCCTCGCCTGCGGATCGTCAGAACCGACCGATTAACAATCTCGGGGCCAATGCTCCTGGAGGATTGGGTATCGGCGGAAGTGTACCACTTCGCCACAAGCAACGGCTGCCCACTCAAGGTTCGTGATCCCCGTCTATTAGGGTCTTTTATATAACCATTAATAAAACGTAGTCTCTGCCGCAGAAGTGGCCCCTCAGCCGCGTCCCAACCAGGCGGCCCAGATGCCGTTCCCCTCACAGCAGCAGCAGGACAACCGTTGGGTATCCTCACTGAGGCGTCGCGATCCCGAGCTCCAGCCCACACTGCCCTCCATCAGCAGTAATACAAACAGCAGCAGCCTTAGCCAGAGCCACCATGGCAGTGCCGGAAATGTGGGTCTAACGGGCGGAGGGGGACCAACTCCCGCTACCTCTGTGGGGGCTATGCGGCTGGGCAGACCGGGAAGGGCATCGGCCTTGACTGCCGCTGTTAGGAAGAGTCGATCGGTGGAGCGATTGCGGGCAAGAAAACTAAGCACTAACACCCAGCTAACTCTAAAGCACAAGCCGGTTAAGAAGAACTCACTCGATGAGAACTCCAATTCGGATGATCAGGATGCCACCACATCCCTGGAGGACAACTCGCAGGCCCAATCCCTTTCCACTAGTCACAATACGCCCAAGTGCTCGCCGAAGACTAAGATCAAGCACTTCTCTCCCCTTGGCTACGAGGGCCACCTGGTGGACACCCTAGAGAAGGATATTCTGCAGAGGCATCCACGCATCAAGTGGACGGATGTGGCTGGGCTCAACGAGGCCAAGACAATACTCCAAGTAAGCTTCGTATATAAGCGGGATCGGAATAATTTGCTCATATTTTTTTTTTTGCTTATTTATTTGAACAGGAAGCAGTGGTGCTTCCGGTCATAATGCCGGAATTCTTTAAGGGAATCCGGAGGCCGTGGCGAGGAGTGCTGATGGTGGGCCCACCGGGAACCGGAAAGACAATGCTGGCCAAGGCTGTGGCCACTGAGTGCGGCACCACCTTCTTCAACGTGTCGTCCTCGACACTGACATCAAAGTACCGGGGTGAGAGCGAGAAGCTGGTGCGTTTGCTGTTTGAGATGGCTCGCTTCTATGCACCCAGCACGATCTTCATAGACGAGATCGATGCACTGTGTGCCTCCAGGGGCAGCGACTCGGAGCACGAGGCCAGTCGACGGTTTAAGGCTGAGCTGCTCATCCAGATGGACGGACTCAATGCGAGCACGCAGGAAGAGAAGGTGATAATGGTGCTGGCAGCCACCAATCATCCGTGGGACATTGACGAGGCGTTCCGGAGGCGCTTTGAAAAGCGGATATATATTCCGCTGCCGAACGGTGAGTTTATTTTATATGTTTATTTAATATTTTTTTTTTAAATAAGTTAATTTTTCAATTATTTCTCAGAGGACACCCGTTCGGCTCTGCTCAAGCTCTGCCTGAAGGATGTCTGCCTGTCGCCCAATTTGAACACCGGACTGATTGGCGACGAGCTCCAGGGCTACTCCGGATCGGACATCAGCAACGTCTGCCGAGACGCCTCCATGATGGCCATGCGACGCCTCATCTCGGGCCGCACTCCAGATCAAATCAAGCAGATCCGGCGCGAGGAGGTGGACCTGCCCATCACGCTGCAGGACTTTCAGGACGCAAGGCAACGCACCAAAAAGTCCGTGTCCGCCGACGATGTGGCCCGCTTCGAGAAGTGGATGGAGGAGTACGGGTCCTGCTAGTTGTACGGGCTGCTGGCCCAGCACCCTCGATGATTATATCCCTTGCGTACTTTCAAGCCTCGATTGCAATACTTTTCAATTTGTAAAAATCGTACTCGTTAGTCGTAAAAGTAAAGATTTTGGTTTTATATAAGCTTATTTGCTCAAGTGCCCCACGCCCCAGCATTGCTCCTCTATATACGCGCACAAGGTAATCTAAAATCTTACAAATACATGATATATACACCGGAGATAAATGTAATTTTTAATATTTATTCGAAAAAATCCTACTGTAGGCTTATAGCAATATAATGTATTTTGTAATCAACATATTTAGAAAACGGAAAACGAAATAAATTATTCATCAACACCCCTTGGATCCGAAGACAGACCCTTACAAGGCTCTTAATTTGGCAATGGTGTTCTGGTAGTCCTGCTCGACCACAGTGTACTCCTCCTGTAACTGATCCATACGCTGCTTCACCGTTGGTAGGCGGGCTCTTATCATTTCCGTGTCCATCTTGAGACGTTCCATTTTCTGTAGATCCTTTAGCTGCTTGTAGTGGACGGCATTTAGCCGTTTCTTGACCTCTAGTCGGTAAGCCTTATACTCCTTTTCATCATTGATATTCGTATAGAACAGACGCAGCAGCTCGTACACTTTCCGCACCTGGCGGGGATTCAGCTTCAGTGTTTCCCGAGCCTCACGCACCATTTCCTTGTTAAAACCCTTGACAATCTCAGTGCGGGAAAACGACTTCAGTTCCTTACAGAAGCGAGCGTCCACAAAGTTGCGCAACCGCTGGAAATCCTCTGAAGGATCCTCCACAGTGATATCGACTACATTCTTCTGCGACTGGTAAAACTTGTAAATGCTCTCCACCATCTGAGTGGCCAGTCCCAGCTTCTGGAAGGGTGGCAATATCAGCATCTGACTAATCCTCGGCCGCTTGTTTTCCGGATAGGCGTAGTACTCGTATACCGTGGTATAGCCAGCGGTGGCATATTGCCACTGTCCATCGCCATTCTTGTACTTTTCATAGCTAAAAGAAACCAGAGTTTGGGGAGCTCTACTATATACTGCCTTTATAACTTACCACAAAAAGTAACACCACTGTGGGTCATCGGTGTCGATGTAAGAGGCGGCGTCCACGAACCACAATATGAAGGTCTGCAGCCGCGCGAAGAACTTGAGGAATGACGAGCTCTTGTAGTCGCACTGGTAGATCTCAAAGAGCCGTTCGGTGCCATCGTCGGACCCCTGAGTATATTCGCTGATCTTCTCGCCGAAAGGCTGAAACTTGTCCGCCTTGTCCAGCGTCTTCAGAAACTCATCCAAGTTGATGAAGTAACATCCGTCGGGCAGACTCTGTGCAATGGTGCTGACCACGTCGTCGGCCTTAATCTCGCCGCCAGAAATTTCGTTCACCCGGTTGCCGTACTCAATGCCCAGGTAAATGTGCAAAGGCCCAGCCGTGTAGAGCACCCGAACATGCAAGTCCTTGTAGCCAAAAATCGTCTCACTTTCTCCGAAAATCTGGTGGGCCATGGCGGGGTGGAAAGTGAGGGCATCGTTGTTTATGTCCCCCTTCTCTCGAACTAAAAACGGATGCGTTGCAGGGCAGTACTAAAGCTAAATGCAGGTAACTTACTCAGCTTAAAATCCACAACTTCGAGTGCATCAAGAACCAAGTCCTGGTATTCCTGAATTTGGGCCATTTTGTGAGTCTCGTTTTGGCGCGCAAAATGTGCTTATTGTTGGAACGGCAGGGCAGCACAATTGATTGGTTTGTTTTAGGTGTTACCCTTACAGTAAACTTTACACACTTATTGTTTTTAAAACTAATTCAAGGTCACGGTTGGTACAAATTAAGTCGCCTCTAAAGGAGGTTTAGCAAAATTTACGCGGCTAAACAAAGACCGAAGCCGACAGTGTTGGACAAGGCCGCTCTAACTCAGTATTGGTTAAGTACGATTTTGCAGATGTACTATCGCATATATTTTTTGGTTTGGAGAAATCGAACCGATACTATTAAAAAATAAATAAATTATTATCTAAATGGATTTCGTTATTAAAAATAAGAGCTATAATATTTGAACAATACCAAATATTTCTATAAAATTTATAAATGTATTCTTGATCTATGTTTGACAACCCTTGTCAATAAATACCGTTGATTTCTTAACTTGATCACTTTTTTTAGAAAGTTTGCTTTGATATCATTTCATAGATTTTCTAAAATCTTGTGTGTTTTCAAATGTGTCACTATTATCGGTTTTTTCATTTTCATTTCAAAATCGCCCCGTCTGATAGGAGCTTCCCAACACTAGAAAAGTCGCGCAGCCAACTTAACACAGCATTTGTAAGCAGAATTTGTGCAGAGACATTATAATTACAAAAACGCCGCTTTTCCATAAAACGACGTAAAGCATAGCTAACGGTAAACTTACCAGGCAGCCAACCAGTTGCAGCTACAACATTTTCGCCAGAGTAAACACCCTTGAGTAGATTCTTCGCCAGGACAAAGGAAAGCTAGCGGTGAGTACGGAAAACTGCCTAGTCATAGCGGCAAAAACAGAAGTAACCCGCATTGAATTCTCGTCCGTAGATCACAATGGATACGTATTTGTTTGATGGCGGTCGCATCACCAAGATGGAGGTGGACTACGAGCCTGCCTGTAACGAGAAAATCCCTCTGGCCAAGGAGCTGGCGAAAAAAAACCCCGACGCCTTCCACGAAGCCATCGAGATGATGCTGCAACTTGAGAAACAGACCCGCCTGGGCGCCGACATGGTCTCTTGTTCGCGCGTCCTTGTGGCCATCTGCCAGATCTGCTTCGATGCTGGCAACTGGAACGCTCTCAACGAGTATGTGTCCTTGTTGGTGCGCCGGCGCTCCCAGTTGAAGCAGGCTGTGGTTAAGATGATCCAGGAGTGCTACACCTACGTGGATAAGACGCCTGATAAGGAGACCAAGCTGAAGCTGATTGACACTTTGCGTTCGGTAACCGAGGGCAAGATCTACGTAGAGATTGAGCGCGCTCGACTCACAAAGATTCTCGCAGACATCAAGGAGGCCGATGGCGATGTTGCCGCAGCGGCCACTGTCATGGAGGAGCTGCAGGTGGAGACATACGGCTCGATGGACAAGCGCGAAAAGGTCGAGCTAATTCTCGAACAGATGCGCCTTTGCCTGCTAAAGGAGGACTACGTGTCCACACAGATCATCGCCAAGAAGATCAGCATCAAGTTCTTCGACGATCCGGCACAGCATGATCTCAAACTTAAGTTTTATAATCTGATGATTCAGTTGAACAGGGATACGTCCTTCCTGAATACTTCGCGCCATTACCAGGCCATTGCTGAGCCACCGCGCAAGAAGACTG
>VNJQ01007945.1:0-33847 GCA_008042515.1 Drosophila truncata
AACTTTAAAATCGCCGAAGTTATAGCATTTCCGATCAATCAGTTATATGGCAGCTATAGGATATAGTCGGCCGATCCCGGCCGTTCCGACTTATATACTGCGTGCAAAGGAAAGAAGGGTTTGTGCAAAGTTTCAAGTCGATAGCTTTAAAACTGAGAGACTAGTTTGCGTAGAAACAGACAGACGGACAGACGGACAGACGGACAGACGGACAGACGGACAGACGGACATGCTTATATCAACTCAGGAGGTGATCCTGACCAAGAATATATATACTTTATAGGGTCGAAGATGTCTCCTTCACTGCGTTGCACACTTTTGACCAAAATTATAATACCCTCTGCAAGGGTATAAATATCATCAAGCCGCAGACGAGGAAGGCAGGAAGGTCTCGTGAGTAGCTCAAACAGTTTGACTTTTTCTATAACTTCAATAAATTTGAATTATTTAATCTTGTCTTCAGTGAGAACTTTTCAATAAGATTCAAGTCGGAGTGCTCCTTATTTATTTGGTTTTAGTTATTATTCCCAAAAAGAAAAGGAAAATAGAAAAGGACGGGTAAAAAATATATCTAAAATATATTTAAATTTTAATGAACAAAAATAAAATAGAAAAGTAAATGCAAATGTCCATCTTTTTTGAACATAAAGTAAAAACATAAAGTAACACAAAAGATCCCAAGATGATCTGATAAACATCTCAGGACATATCCTTAAGCTTCTTACGCTGAATAAGATATCAGAAATAAAAATATAAATCAGTCAAAATCTTTTAAACTAATCTTTTTAGTTACTCGAAAGATAAAAAGAACTTAAAGACAAGAAAATCATGGACCAAATGTTCGCGAATTTACTAAAAAACAGTATGAATTCGGAAGATATAAAGAACTTGATGACCATCATGGACCAAATGTTCGCGAATTTATAAAAAAAAGTATGAATTCAAAAGATAAAAAGAAATTTATTACTATCATGGACCAAATGTTCGCGAATTTACTAATAAAAAAGTATGAATTCGGAAGATATAAAGAACTTGATGACCATCATGGACCAAATGTTCGCGAATTTATACCTTAAATGTAGGTATCAAAAATAAATTCAAAAGCTCTAATGAAATGAATAAAATTAATGAAAAATTAAAAAGTCTAGCACGCTCTGTAAAAATCTGATGAGCGAAGCCAGGGGCTTGGATGCACGTCGAACTGACGTCAAAAATTTAAGCTATAAACAAATTAAGAAAGTAGAATTTCATAAATAAATTAATCACAGGACTTCTCGTGCAAACTCAAACTGCACCAGAAGATTTTTTTTTGTTAAGAGTAAGCTAAAACAACCAAACATCAAACTTTAAAACGTAATAAATGATGTCATAAAAAAATCAAGAAAATATTCAAAATAAAAACAAATAAAGAAATAAAAAGTAGAAAAAAAAGAGCTCTTGACTGTAGCTCAAGCAGGACGGGAATGATTCTATTCCTTCCCAGACTCGAGCTTATATACTTTTCAGGTTGACAGCAAAGTCAAACCTTTCGAGATGCCCTTTCGATTTCCCTTTCAAAGTTATCGTATATCGAAATTTAACGTATTGTCATCATATTTAAAATTATCAATAATACCACTAGAGTTGCAAACATAATTTAGTTGAGTGAGCTCAAAGGTAAAGAAACTTTTTTTATTATTTCTTAAGCCACTTATTTTTTTAAGTCACACAGTTCATTAACCATAATATTAAATATGATAAAGTATATCTAGTATGTGAATTCTGAAAAAAAAGAATAATAATTAATTGATTTGACGAGTTGCAGCTCCGATCTTAATGGTGCAACCTTTCTAAACCGTTTCTTGTGTTTTTTTTTTGTTTTCATTTTGACATTGCTCACTTGGCCGCTTGGCTGCACGTGGCGTATGCGCAATATTCTGTGGTCTGTGCTCGCTCGTCGGTGGTGGCCACTGCTGTGTCCAGTTCGATATCAAAATCTTGAATTAACTCGCCGCCACACCCCGAAAACAAGAATGTCGCTTTTTGCTCGGATCCATTTCAATTGCAATTTTTATTTCGTCGCCCAGGCCCGCGACTTTTTATGCCACATTTTTATTGGCCAATTGAAAGCTTGGTTTTTGTGTTTATTTTTTTTTTTTTTACTTTTGGCAAGGCCCTTAAAAAAATAATAATAATAATCTGCTGTTCCAGTTAATTGTATATTATTGATCTGAGTATTTTGCAATCATTGAAGCTCATTAAGTTATCAGCCTTTTGTCCTTCGGCCAGAGCCTGTTTGGGGAACATTTTAATATATGCCGAGTTAATTTCTAAATGAATTTAGGAGCAACCTCCTTTTTTCTTAAGGAAATTGGATTTTTTTTAAGAAAAAAGAAGGAGGAATATTAAGCTGACTTTGTATGAACTGTATTTTCCTTTGCTAAAAATAGAAAAATACAAACATTTTAAAAATTTTTATTATATCTTAATAGGAAATATCATATTTTATTGTATAGACAAAATACTGAAAGCAATTATTTCATGTTGGTCGTGGTAGAAAATATCAATATATCGATAAAAAAAGAATCGATTTATTTCTAAGTGGATATTTAAAGAAATTCAACTTTACTATAAATAAGATATAAAATTAAGTGAATTATATATTACTTTTATGCTTCTCCTCGTTGTAGGCACATCCCTAGATCTTATACAAGAAACCAGCCCTAATAATGGATCGGCATAAAGGCACAACTTGACAATGGCTTCTCTCCCATCATAGATCAATGGAGCCGCCCCCCCGAATATGTTTCGTAATCGCAAGAAATGTGGAATACATAGAACTGGTGGGGGTGTCGTGCCTTAGCTATCAAATGTGAACTATATGTACATTTCAATGACTAGAAAACAGAGAAACACAGTTACTTCCAGATACACTTGAGATACACACAGACACACACACACACAAACATTGGGTGAATTATTCTAGATTCTAGATTCTATATTCTAGATTCTAGACTCCCAGATATTAACGCAATGAAGCCGTGTTCACGACCTTCCCCCTATTGCCACACGCCACACAAATTGACGTAGTAAACTCTTTCCAACTGGTAACTGGTGGGTAAATATCATTTATGTAGTCAATATTTATATATTTTGTATTTTTTTCGCCGTTGTTCAACTCTCTCAGGGTGAGTTTTTCCAAACAATAGCGGGAAAAAATTAGCACAGCTGCTTCTCAAAAAAAAAAAAGAAAAAAAACGAGAAAAGAAAAGACGACATTCAGACGAAGCTCTAACTTCTATTAAACGGTAAGTAAGTGAGTGAAAAGCTCGAATACAAATACAAATATTATTGCAAAAAATTAAATAAACAGCGAGAAGAATATTTAGTTTGTTTCCAATATAATTCCGTAATATTTATTTCACTTAATGTAAATTGCAATTAGCAACAAATTGCGAACTATCTAATTGATAAGCACCATATTTGTTTGCTCTATCATCGCAGGTGAAATTCACAATTCACAATTCAAATTCAACAATCTATAATCTATAATCCATAATCCATAATTCCTGATCCGGGCCAGACTTTGATCAGTCATCGCATTGGGAAAATAACATTTTTCGAACATTGTTTGCATGTTTCAATTAATGCTGTGACATTAGAGTGGACCATTAACACGGCTGTGCTAAGTGCTTATCCTCCGCGGTCAAAACCCCTTCAACCCTTGCTTAATTATCGCTAATCAATGAAAAGCTCACTCGCCTCTTGCGAAACTACACAAAATGCCATATATATATATTATATATTTGTGTGTTTTTTTTACATCTAACTTGTACGTCTTCAATCTAGGAATTTAATTTGGAAGCTGAAAATTGGACACTGTCTGGGGGAGGCCTGTCTTCTGGGCCGGGAGAATCGCCACCGAAACGAAACGAAATGAAACCAGTTTTTATTTTCGGCATTTCTGTGTCGTGCGGTTTTGTGGCTTTTAATTCAAACATTATGACAAATGGTATGGCGATCCATCAAAATATGCCAAACACTTGGTAATTTATGAATGTCGCATCGCAGCTTAAGAGTTTCTCCTCCCGTAATATTCGGTCCACTTTATCGTTTGTCTATATTTAAAAAAAAATTAAACGAGTTTCGGTCTGGGGGGAGGAGCGGAGTAAAAATAGAATTCGATTTGAATTTTCATTAGCCTTGCTGGAAAAATATTTGTTTGTTTCTTACACGCGAAAATATATTTTACAATGATTAAGTCATAAATTAACATTTAATGATTGCATTTTCCACACAATTAGGCAACGAGTTTTGATTTTTTTTCTGTTGTTTTTTGATTGATTTATTTAAATACGACTTTAAGAAATAACAGGTGAATTTCTTGGGAAATTAACAATAGTTAAATGATTCAAAACAACGCAATAACCATAAAATTATGGCTTTCGTCAATCTTCTTCCAAAAAAAAATAATATCAATTAACTTTTGGCAAAGAATCTGTCAATATCAAACCACTCCCCTGTGCAAAATTCTCAACTGAATATTTATTGTGTTAACCTTACAAAAATAAACAATAAAACTCAATAATTTATGGGGGGAGGGGGGTAAAAAGCTGTAAAAAGCGGATAACAAAAATCTAGGTTCGACAGCTTTGATAATAGTTATAATTCCGTCCACTTGGCCACTTGGCTATCGCTTCTATATCTTGTTAACATATTTTGTGTTGTTCACATATTTATGCCGCGCCGTTTGCATGTGAATTATTTATTTAAAATTTTATTTTACCATTGTAGCCGTACATTTTCCTTGAGGTTTTGCATACAAAAAATATTTTTGAAATGTAGCCTTTTCTCTTTATAGTGCCAAAAATAAAAGCATAAAAACCTAGCTAAAGTCTGATATATTTTAACATCATTTAACTTTAAATAATATGTTTTCTTAAATAAAAAAGTTTATTTTAATCAAATTTTCTGAACCCTTCACGAATATCTTCACTACGAATGAAAGAAAGTATAGATTTGTGGATGATTTCTCGATATATCATACATCTTAAATTTCCACAAGGACTTTTATTTGAAGTTCAAGAATAAATGCTTTAATTTATTTTAAATAAATATCAAAATTTATTATCTAAAACAAGTGAAACTTTTATATACAATATATTTCTATATACTAGACATATATATGTATAGGAGACATAACAATTAACCGTTGTGGCCACGCCCCGCATAACTGATACGGCCCGCCCCTTCCTCATCATCATTATGGTCACTTGCGCCGACAATATAAAAGTTCAATGTTTGAATACATTAAACCCAAACAGTAAGGTGTCTGTGTGTGTGTGGATGGATATAGAAATATAATCGCACAATATCGGTGCAGGTGGAGGTGCTGTTTGCCGCTGGCAAAGTGCTGACAAAATGACCATTTTCAATAACACTCACGTAGCATCCGAGTCGATAAATTACAATAACAGCAGCAAAAGTTCCACAATATATGTGAATATATATACATATATATATTTTATGTTGGTGGCAGCACGTTCAGCAGCAACAACAACAAGAACAACACTAAATAATTGAACAATCCGAAAAACAACAAGTCACAACGGGAGCAGCAATGAAATGTCTTTAAAAAAACAAAAATAAAGGAAGGAAGGTTACCTACGGCCAATCATGGATGCACTCTAAAAATGGGTTAAATATTTGTGAAACCAAGGACAAGATGATATTTAGGGATAATTTTAAGGGGGGAAAATAAATGGAAATAAATTTCAAGGATATATAACAGTTTCAGAAGTGTTTGCAGCTACTTTCATCGTCAAGTTGCAGCTAAAACCTGTTGCCTATTATAGTAAAATTTGGGATACAGATAAATCAGAAGGAAATACTTTCTAAAGCAGGAAAATATAAGAAAAAACGTTAAAGAAAAGTTAAATACGAAAAGGATATTCATAATAAAAATAATAATACTAATACTATCGAAAATATTTGAAAGCATTAGTAAATTTCTGAGATCTCTGAAATGTATCATTAAAAATATGCGCAGTAAGTTAATTACCAAAATATTTTAGCCTTAAACCCATAACCATATACGAAATCTTCAGCAAACGAAATACGAAAAAAGCTGAGTAATGGCCCAGAGTGATATATATGCTGGTAATAATTGAATTGAATTCTCGAGTAAACAACAAACGGATATACAAAAAATAATAACTATAAAGCCTAACAAAAGCCCAAACAAAACCAAGAATTTTAAATAAATCAACCATAAAATAGAAATAAATGCCAACAATGAAAATAAAGCTGAATAAAGATTGTATTGTTAAAATTTCCCTTATGTACCGAATCAATATCCTAAAACCAAATCGAGTACAAAAATTAAATAAGCCCAATTTAGGGAAGAATACAGAAGAGTATTCAGCAAGGCAGACGAGCAAGTAAGTGGGCCCAGGTAAAGGAGATTGAAAATGTATGTGAAGGCCAAGGACGGCCAGGGCATTCCATTCCCTGGTCACATGAACGGGTCAAGGGATTTCCCAGTCATACAACTCCTCCTCCTCCTCCGCCTATTTATAAGCCGCGGAAATCTATAATATTTGTGACTGACTGGGGGCCTTATCGAACCGAAATCTGAGAATAAAATATCAAGACAATTACGCCAGAACAATAAACAAATAATTATTGACTAAGCCGCTTATTTATAATTGTTTATATTTAGACATTGAATTGAGCACTTGGCACGAGTGCTGAGATGACGAGGCGAAATTCTTGACAAAGTGAAGGATTTCTTTTTGGAGAACAATATTCTAATTTCTATATTTCGGGACCTCCTCAAAAAGGCACTCAGACAACAGATTCGGGTAATTCCCCCTATCTTTTTGCTATGAATCACCTTTGCAAATGTCGCTCGCTTCTTGATAATAATAATAATAATAATTTGCAATCAAACCGCTTGATAAGCATTTCAAGTTGCATTTTTATTAGTTAATTAATTAGCTTCTGGTTTTCTGGTGTATAATATCCCCCCCCTTAAACAAAAACATCACAAAATGCAGACGTCATTCATTAGAAGAAAACAAGATATCAGGCAGTGGAGAGTGAACTTTTAAATGCTCTTTTTAGAATTTTAAGAAACGTAGTCCAAGTACTTTTATTTATTTAATTTTTTTCCAATTTTATTTTGATGAATTGCCTGCCATTAAGCATTTCGGGAAAACCTCACTTTCAAATTGATAACGTTCGGTGATTAGAATCAAGAGATGATAATTGGTTTGATATTGATAAGGTTATACGCATGAGTCAGCGACTAATTAAAGCATTTATTAAGGGGAATTTAATATATCAAGGTAGCGCAACAAATTAGAAGTAAATAATATATTAATAAGCAATACAATATTTATAATAAAGTCAATTTTATTGGTAGGCTAATAAGTCATTTAAATATTAAATAATAAAGCTTTATTTATATTTAAATAATTTTATTTAATCATGGTATCTTAAGAATGTAATTTTAATTTAATTTGTTTACTTTTAAGAGTATTTTATATTTTTAAAGGAATTTATATATCTGAATCTTAAGAAAGTTAGTTTCAAAGTCAAGCAATAAAATGGTAAAATACTTCTTCAATATTTTCATTTTCTTTCAACGTTTTATTTCTTAAATATTTACATTTTCCTTTAACGTTTTAATTGTTATGTAATTAAAAATTCATTAATTTTCTTTTGCTATTTTTTCCCCATTTTAGTTTTTTGAATGTTTGTATCAAAGTTAAATAATAAAGAGGAAATTTTTTAATTATTTTCCTTTTTTCATCGAGAGCTTTAAGTATGTAATTTATATGATAGTAAATTTCTTTCAAGATTCATTTCTATTTAATTTGTAACTTTAAAAAAGTTAGTTTTAAGAGGTTAGTAATTTCTTAAATATTTTCTGCTTTATTTGTATTCTTAAAACAATTAATTTCCTTTATTTTTAAGCTTGCTCTGAAACGGTTTGTGGTTTGAATCGGGTTTTTTGGATTTTGCACACCGCATCCGAAAAATCCGAAATGTTTGTCTGCGGTGGAGCAGGTGGTGGGTTTCTAGGCTCTCCAGAAGGGGTTACGAGGGGGCTAAGCGGGCCAAGAGGGGGCGGCCGAATCCGAATCCGAAGCCGCCGCCAAAGCGACCTGCGCTTTGGGGTTTTGAACTGGCTTGGCTACCTTACCGGTTCACCTTGTAAATCATCGCCACATACTAAAAATACCAGTGATCCGAGCTCTTGTTTTTTTCGTTGTTGTTTTTCGGTGTTTTTACATTTTTTTTGTTGTTTTATTTTGTTTTCTTCGTATTTTGTATTTTGTATTTTATTTGTTTTTGCCTCATTCGCTGGCTTGTTGGGTGTTGTGCAGTCGGCCGACTTGAAGTTGGCCAACGTCAACAAATAAATATCAGCAAGCGGCCCCTGAACCGCTTCTAATAGTTTTTAATGTGAACCACAAAAATAAAAAGAAGAAAAAAATAAAGAAAAAATCTGCCGGCCATTTTGTTTGCAAATTTTGTTGTTTTTTTTTTTTGTGGACTTTGTTTATGTTTCTTCGATGTGCTCAGAGTTCTTCGAACTCGGCGGGGTTTTTGAAATCTATACTATATATCTGTGATAAAAAATTGCCCAAAAGAAGATGGAGAGCAGGCAGAAGCGCCATCTCTGAGAGAAGAAAAAAAGGAAAAGGCCATCTGGTGAACGATAACAAAGTGTGAAGAAGTCAAACCATTGCGGAAGCTTTGTTTAAATGAGTATTTTTTATTTCTTCTCGTTTTTTATTTGTTGTCTTGGGTTTTTGGCAGAAACAAAACGTGCCTGGGGACGTTGCCCGTTGACCGATTTGTTTGCTTCAACCAAAAAAATATATGTTTATGTATCAAAGAAATACAGTGAGTGCTCCTTGAAGGGAAAACTTGACTAATTTAAATTTTATGATTAAAACTTGGCTTTTTGAAAGTGAATTAAAAGTTTTAGGAATTTTAAATCTATGGAAAATAATGCTACAAAATGTTTAATTTGTTTTATTTTAATATTATAACTTTTTAAATTAAGAATTAATCTGAAGATAATGATTTTTATTTTACATCTTTTAGTATTAGTCTTTTAGTATTAGTCTTTTAGTATTATTATTTAGTATTTAGTCTTTTAGTATTTTTTAATCAGTCAAAATAAAAATTCTCACGATCTGAAACCTCTCAAAAAAGGTGTCTAAAAGTACAACAATATTTTTTATATACTAAATTTAATGGGAAACATGTTTGTAAAAAGAATTTATAGAAATATAAGTGTAAATAGCATAAAATAGAAAACGTACAACTCTTTATTTAAATTAATTAAAAAGCAATTTAATTTAATTTCGACTACCCATAAATTATATATATTTTAAGACCAATAATAATACTAATTGACCTTGTTTTACCCCCCAAGATCATTGTACTTGATATTCACTGTCAAAGAAAGAAGAAGGCGAGGCAGCAGCAGCAGCAACAGCAGCAGCACAAAGAATATTTAATAAGATGTGCCGTGAAATTCAAAAAGCCCGTACATATACATTTGTACATACATGATTGCTTCGCAGGAAAAGAGACACACGAGCTGAGGTTTTTGCTTTATTTTATTTGTATTTTTTTTGGAATAGCAATAGAAGCCATCATAGAGTCGGCCATAAATGCGTGCACATGGGTTTATTTGTAGAACCGGCTGACAAGAGGGTCTATGTCTCTGACTCCGTCTCAGGGTTGGCAGTTTCTTGATCCCCACAGCCGCCCCTGCTCACAGTTCCTGCTTTTATCATATCAGATTTTTTCTTATTTATTTCTCAAACCTTTGCTTGATATTTTTCTTATTTCTTATTTGTTTTTTTTTTTTTTTATAATGTATGTGTTTCTAATAGTGATTCTCTGCAGGCGGAGCTCCGCTTGTAAGTGGATTTCAATTAGAATGCCGAGTCTGCTTTCAATTTGCGCAAACTGGCCTTGGGTATTGCCGCACGTTTCTGCAGCAGCAGCAGCAGCAGCAGCCAAGTGTTGACCAGTTAAGGCGACAAAGAGAGAGAGCACTATATAGTAATATATATCTAAAGCCTCTCTTTATCTGCTTAGCTCTGGGGTGATCCGGAGAGTCTAGACAAGTCTTAAGGCAGCTGCTTCAAAAGCATATCACTCATACGCAGTGGTGTACGGGTAAATATTTAATGTTAATTTGAGTTCTATGACTTCTTAGCATTTGCATTTGAAATTTATTTAGTTAAATATTTTTTTTAGCTGAAAAGTATACTCAGTCTTATATATTTCTATTAGACTTTTCCAGTATTTCGCTTACCTAAAACTTGTATTATCTTTTCTACTCCTTAAATATTTATTTAAATCCATATTTAGCCTCTCTGTTTCTTGAATATCTTTTAGTTTTAATAATATCCTTTAATGTTTAATTATTTAAGTTGTTTTTATAAGCGGTCCACCCTTATATCGAGAAGGAAGCCAAGCAGAACTGATTGATACAGGTTTACAAGACTCTCTTGTTAGCCGATCCGAGTGGAATGCATTATGTTAAAGAATAACCTTGCCGCTAAGTTTAGCAACAACATGAGATCGTGATTAGCAGGGTCAGAGTCGAGCAAAGTGCAATATAAGATTAAATCTAGGGGTTATAATATCACATATAATATGACTTATATATTTTCGCTCCTGTGGTTACATTCCTTTCAGCTGTCAGCTTGTTTGGGTTTATCCCCTAGGCATTAAGTTCAGGCAACTTTCTCTCTTCATTCCTTTAACATTCTTTAAGACTGTCACTTTCATCTAATTGCCTTTTTTATACTTTTTCTATAGCTTTCTATAACACTTAAGAAATTGCTGGATACTGATTTAGTCGTAGTTTTGCTTTCTTTCTGTATAAAAGAGAGCATTTGTTAGTCGTCCTTGTACTCAGGCGGAAATCAAATTATTTTCTTTGATTTTTCTTATTTGTTTGATTTATTTTTTATATATTTTTTTCATGTTTGCCATGAACCTGTTACAGAGACCACAGCTTTGGCATTCCTCAAAAATCGAAAGCCACACCCCCGTTTGGTTTTCATCTCGATTGGAGTCTTAACTCGTCGTGCTCCCTTCTCCCAGTCTACATTCTCCATTCCTCATTCCCACATATCGGCTGAGAACAAGTACTTAGATATCAGGAGCGGGGGGCGTACTGAAAGCAAGATCAATTAAGGCAATCACCTGCCTCACCTGGCTGGCAATTAAGTTCTAGCCGGACTCTAATGTATGTCCATAGTGTTAATTGCCAATGACTGGCTCAATTTTCAATTGAAATGTCTATATCCGAGTCTTACCTCAGTGGGTTGGCTATTAAAGGGGAGTCAGGTCTTTGATTTTTTGTAGGAAAACCAGGCAAAACAATATCCAGATGGAACCAGTTAGCAGAAAGCTAACGGGTCACCATGGCGGATACGCAATCTTTGATTAAAAGGGAAAAGAAAAAATGCAAAGAACTGGAGTTAAAAAATGACAAATTATTATTAAAACTAAATGATTATTGTAATTATCTAACTTAACTAATTATTTAAGTAATTTTTAAATATATATAACAATCATAATTTGTAATTTATATATTAAACCCAAAACTGCCATCTTTAAAATCATTTTTCCATTAGCTAAGATCAAATACAAAAAATCTAGAAAAATACTCTAATTGAAATTTCGAATTCGCTCCAATTTAAGGGAAAATTTCCTGTCTATATGCAAATTTTTGTGGCTAAAAAACAAACTTATCAAACAAACAATAAAATTCGTACGCATTGTAAAATGCTTGCTCATATTTGACTGCACATTGCGCAAATTGATAGCAGCCTCTAATTGCATATTAATTGACCGCGAACTTGGCAAAAAAATTTTCCACCAGCGCAAAAAAAAAAAAAATAAAGAAATGCCGCCCAAATGTTTGCCGTTCGCAGGTAAATGCTAGAAAATCGATTTAAATCCAATAAAATCCATATGAAAACCGCAGACGGCGCTGGAGTTCCGGACGCAACCAGTTAGCGGATGGATATGGTTGGAATATCTGGCCAGATTCCGTTTCGTTTTGATCCCATGCGATGGCCTGTCATAAATGCCAATTTAACGCGTCCCGGCGGCGCGTCCACAAACTTTTATGGGCCACTGTAAGCGCTGCGCTAATCAATTGAGTAAATGTGACATTTTTGAGGGGCCTTTCTTGTTTGCCGGAGTGCCTTAAAGCGTAGTATTTTTTTATTATTTGCCACGGTCGGCTGGCTTTTGGCGACTAGTGCCAGGCAGTCAGGGGTTAAGGGGGTTAAGGAATGACGCCCCCCAGAGGTGTTGCAGTCAATTTGCTTTAACACTTTGAGACAAAGCCCACAAAAGGGGGACTTAACGCTTTCATATATACCTTCCGCCTACACTGTGAGATAAAAAAGGGTTGCAGGATTTGGTTTGGATCCTTAAAAAAATATAAGAATCCTTTTAGAAATTCGGCAAACCAATTTACAACTTTTTCCTATACTTTTAAAAGTTTTAAAAGCTCCCCAAAGGTTTTACTGAACTAATTTACCTTGATATTTATAAAAAATAATCTCTTTAAGTTCAAAGAACATATAAACACAAAATACGCTTTCCACATTTTTAAACATAAAACTAGCTTAATTATAATTGCTTTTTAATATGTTTTAATAATCCGCTTATAATCTTTATATTAATAATATTAATACCCATTATAATAAACAACAAAGCATAAATCGAATTTATTGGCTCTAAATTAAGCTTGTTTATTTAGCATAATTTTAAACAAGTTTCCAATCAAATGAGCTCATTCAAAAAAAAAAAAGCCAGAACTAGGAGTTGAAGTTCATTAGGTCTTAATTAGTATTAAATTTGTGTGGATGAATCATCATTAAATTTATACAGATACGCAACTTAACACTTTTATTTTTATACCATTTTATATTATAGATTTTTATGCACAAATTTCTCTGTAATATCAAACCTAATTGTATTTGAAATCTCTTCCCCTTCATTAAGACTGAACAACTTAATTAAGCTCAATTGAAAATATACAATTTCTTTTCGTAGATCTGTTCACTTAATAGAAGTTTCGCTTCAATCAGAGCATTAAAAAAAAGCGTATAATATATATTATCAGTCGCTAAAAAAATCTCTCTTAATGTGAAATACAATTGGGTTTGATCATTCGAGACGTAGACACTAGATCTTGATGCCTGGATGCCACCAGCAGTTCCTAATTACGCACTCGACTGGATGATCATTGATTTGGCTCCATCCAGGCGTGATAAGTGATCTGCGGATCGCCTTTCAACGGCTCAGCTTCCTTATAAATAAATATATATATATATAAATATATATAAATATATATCCATTGTAGCGTACCGTTTACACAATGATAGCCAGCAATTAGGTAATGGGATGGCCGTAATTACACACAAATTACCTGGGCCCGAAAGGGAGTCTGTCCGGGGTAATCTGGCAATCCGGCAATCCGACAGTCTGACAACCTTCATCAGCGTTGCATGATTGCCATATTTAGCTAATCTATCAATTATGGCATACAACTAATTGAAAATGGTTTAGGCAAATAATAAAGACAAATCAGCGAACCATGTCCCGGCCTCGGTCACGTGATCCGTGATCAGTACTTCGTATTCCGTATTCCGTATTTATTATTTGGTACTGAAGCTGAATATCGAATAAAAGATGATTGCAAAAGTTTTAAAGAATATCGACAAATTTTATTAAATAAAATTATTTGTTTAATAATTATAAATAAATAAATAATAGTCCTTACTAAATATCAAACAAAAGTCGAAGGCAAAAGTATCAAAAACTATTGAAAACTATGAAAAACATTTGTGTTTTCTTTATAAAAATCTTAAGTTTAGGGTAGAATTTAGAAATAAGCCTTAGATTACTTAGTTACTAATATAGTTGTTTATATATTTAAAAATATATTATATATTAAAATGGATTATTATTATTTATTTATTTAATTTTTACAATAAATCTCTTGGTATTAAGTGCACTGATCATATTTAAACATACAAAATATAGATAATTCCTTTGAATATCACAACAATATATTTGCCATCCCTATATAGACCGTGATAGGATGATATCGAAAAAAGTCTGGGAATTTTGTAGTATAGTTCTCGGTTTAATGGCTCCAAGGCGCTTCGCGTTCGGGCGGCCATCGAAAAAAGCGAGTCTTCCATTTGCGTGTCGTCTCAACATTTTATTGTTTGCCTTTTTGCGCAATAAAATGTGTTATTTATTTATTTGTTCCTGAAAATATTATTTATTTAATTAATTTAATACTCTTCTCATTTATTTATTTGCTTAATGAACGAAATGCGAACGGCGTGGCATACGGTGTGTACTCTGCGTGTTTGCTCTTCTCATTTTGATTAAATGCTGTTTCTTTATTTAATCAAATGAGAGTGGGTGGTGGTTGGGGTGTTTTTTCGTTTTTCTTCCCTTGTTTTTTTGTATTTTTTTTTTTTAAACGACATGCGACAAATTAAAAGTGCAACGTCAGAGAGCAGGAAATGTACGCAATGGGGCTGAATGCCCTTGATAGGTGGGTTCCAAGGTATTCGGTGGTTTTTTTTTAATTAAACAATTATTTAATGCTACATTTAAATTAAAAAAATAAGGTGACAAGAAGAGAGATAGAAGAATTAATTAATTAACAGAATAGTCAATTAGGGTTTTGTTTTTAAAGGAAATAATTTATTTCCTTTGGTTGAAGCTGAAGCCTTTTATTGTAAAATTTCCATAAATAAATATAAACATTCTAAGCTCCCTTACAAATTGTTTTATAACATTTTGCGATTATTTAATACAAATTACTAAATGCATGCAAATTATAATCAATGTCTGTTACGGCTTTTTAACAATAACTATCACTATATTAACGTCGACAGCCAGTCAAGAGAATCACGCACGCTCTTTTGAGAATGTTATAGTAAAGTATAGTATATTTATAGTATAAATATAGAGGGACAGAGAGAGAGAGAGAGGGAGCGTAGTATCTGTAACTGCAACTGTATCTTCCGCTTAGCTGTATCTTTCGGAATACACACAGCTACACAGTTCGTGTGCGACATTTAATGCCTTCTACGCTGACATTCTATTTATTTTTTCATTTCGTAACATTTCTTCTTGTTTTTAGTTTTCCCATAAAATATTCTCAGTGCCTTCCACCCATTTGTTTATATTTACCTACAGCTGATAGTTATATAAATGCGGTAAATAAAGGCGCCTAATTCGTGCAATTTGCGGACAGCAGGCAGGGCCAGCTACATATAACAGCCTGCATTCTAAAATAGCACATATATGTGCATACATATATATAGTAGTACGAATCTGAACGATGTGCACACAGAGGGCACTTGGGCTACTGTTTTGTTTATAACTCCATAAACTCGGTTTATTTGCTTGTTTGCCGTGCAACTACTCGCTGGAGGGTCTTATGGCAAATAGTTATTTTCAGGAATATAGTATATATGTCCACTATTACGATATCAAACAATGGGATCTATGGGGGGTTAAGTTTAGGAACTCTCAAGGGCCTAAATACTAACCAGTTAAACGGTTTAATCCCGGTGTTTATGCCACAAATAAAGGGCACTTTGGAACTGTGAACGAATTTAAAATTTATTTTATTGTTTATTGTTTATTTTTGTATGTTTATTTACTTGCTAGAAATGTAGGATAAATCAAGCTCGTAAGCTGTTTGGGCTTCTAGATATTACAGCTTCCGAAAATATTACGTATACGACCATCTATCTCTGGCAGCTTTGAGGCTGCAGCAAAAAATATACATTTTTCATGAAGAATTTATATTCCCAAATTAAATAACTTTTATTCTGAAAATATAGAACTTTCTAATGTTTTTTAAGTCAAGAATACATTTTTTTAAACCCTTACCTTTCCAATTCTATGTATAAGTTCGGAAGTAATCTTAATAAAAGGCTTTCAGAATTATAACGAAATTTTAAAGAATATTTATGAACACTTACATATATTTATTTAGCTTGCAAAAATGTGATAAAGAATTATAATACAGATCAAGCAATAGCTTTAAATATGAGTTCAAGAATCAAATATTGTACAGAGCCTAAAGTTGTTTAAAAAATGTATTTAAAAATATGAGGAATTATGAGGAGGTAATTAGAACCGTGATAAGATTTTATTCCATTATTTTTAATTACTTACAAGTTTGGTTTTTAAATTACATATATTGAGATTTATGAGATAATTACAAGAGATTTTATTTCCTAGGGAAATATTAAGCTACTGATTAAGCCTTTTCTTACAGTTTAAGATCATCGATATTTTCAATTTGAAATCGATCGAATCTGGTAAAAACTGACTGACACCAGTTCAAAGCGGTCTATAGATTATGGATAGTGTTAGTAACTGGTGTTTCTCAGGCAAACAGACATACCGCCGGCTCACATCAGCTGTGACCACCATTATACACTTAGTAATTGATGCATATGAATTCCGATTATATTATATTGCATTTGCATGATCGCTCGATGGGAAATTTGCATTTGCAAACAGTGCGTTGCAGGAGTTTAAATAAATATAATATTAAAATATAAAAAAGCTCTGAGAGTCCATGAAAAAAAGAAATAATAATATCATCACTTTCGCTATAAAAATACTACTCGAATTTATTATTTATATGCTCAAGGCAAAGCTTTATTTAAAATATAAATATATTGCTTATTTAATGTTTTTTTAACTATTTAATTTTTTAAAATTATTTTGCTTTGGTTTTTATACTCCCTACTCTCACGAACCGCACTGTCTTCTGATCAGTCTGTCCCAGGGCAATGCAATCGCAATCGATCTCAATTGCATATTGATAACTGCCAGCTGTTGCCAACATTTCAGATTCGATTTCAACCAAAAATCGTAATCGAACTTTCCTGTACCCTGTATGGCGAAGTATCTCGACCTCATGACTCTCAACAAATTAACTGTAAGAAAAAAATAGAAGGAATATATTGGGTCGAGTGAGAGTAAGTGATTATTATTGTTTATATTTTTTGGGATTTATCGTTTGTTGTGACTCGACTTTGCCTATTATATTACGACACAAAAATAACAAATAGAGTCATAAGTATTCTATAACATAGGCATGAGAAGCGGAAATTGGTTGAGATACATTTCGTTATTGCATTTAATTAATAACTAGGTAATAACTCAGGCTAAAATATCTTTATCTTTCGATCAAGAGATTAGTAGAAGGACAGCGATAAAAATGTAAATAATATTTATGTTTGCTACTATGGCTTTTTAATTAAAAATTATTAGCCTATTTTTTATGGTAACTTTATGACAGGAAGAATATAAAAGGGCTGTTCACAAATCTTTGGCATTTTTAAATTACAATTTTTTGGGGAAATATTTATTAATTTTTTAATGGAGAATCGCCTTTAAATTTTTATATATTTTCCAGTTAAGTTTTTACTTTGACATTTGTTAATACCCTTTAACTTTAGTTAGTTAATTTTCCCTTCCGAAACTGGCAAATTGATTCACATGACAAAACTCAACTGCAGTCAGGCTGGGGGCAGACCACGTGCAGTTAACAATTAAATGTATTCATTTAATAAGAAAAACCGGTGAACCCGAATCCGCAAACATTGTAAATCTTGGGGGATCTCCAAAGTCCAGAGCCGGAGCCAGAGAAGCAGCATCAGCAGCAGGGGGAATCATCATCTTATACAAGTAATCGTCACGCGCAGTTGCGAATGAGTTCAGTGGATGAGAATTTCGATGTGGATGTGAAGATCTCTATAGAACTCGCGATGAAGATGGATACAGAGGCATGGCGCCGCATTTGAGCTTTTTGGCAAATACTAGAAAGGGGATTACTGGGCTAAGTTCCCATTTCGAGAACTGGCTTATCGCCAGCGCCACCAGAAATAACCAAGAAAAACTGACGAACAAAAAAAGGCAGCCTGACATTCCGTTTCGGGTGCATGAATATGAAATATTTCGGTTTTATTTGCAAATCATTTAGTTAGGAGCCATAAACGGGGGACGCGCCATTGAAGCCAAGCAAACACCACCAAATCAGGCCATAAAAAAGCAGAGCAGCCAGATAATACTTACTATAAACTAGGCAAACAGCCGGATCTCAGTGAGATTCCTTTTTAGAGAACCCCGGAGATGCGAGATGAGACCTCTAGCTGCCTCTGCCTCTCAACCCATTGTCAGGGTCAATTGGCGTAGACTTTGAAGAACACCACAGCACAGCTCTTGTGGCCACCCACGCTCAGGTGAACCACCGCCTTGAGGTCGCCGGTAATGTCCACATAGGGCATGTTCTTCACAAACAAATGGTTGCTCACATTGGTCAGGGTATAAATATGCTACAAAAAAATTAATACTAATGTTAAGTAACCTGGAAAATATATTTTTAAGAATATTTAAAAATAAAATAAAACTTACCCCCTTGGTGGGCGGACATTTAAGCTGTTTCTTGGGAATACTCTTTACAACCGGATGCCAGAGCTCGCGAGGATTGACGAGAGCCTGACAAAAGTTATCCCGCTTCAGAGAGAGTGGTGTGGGAAGCCATTGGCTCCTTTCCCAGCGGAACACATCTATTTCCATGGTGATGGGACCCTGGGGCACATCCATTATTATTTTGATGTCGCCATTGTAGAGAAGAGTTTCCAAATCGTCGGCCACATTGAAGGACAAGCCACTAACGTCCACGAATTCGCGAAAAGAAATATCCCCAAGATCCTCCTCGGCATTGCAATAAATATCCAGGGTTTTCTCCTCGCCAATTATTTCATAATTGATTCCCTAAAAAAAGTAAAACAAAACAATAAATTAATAAACTAAATGAACGAAAGGATTAATATTTAAGACTTACATGGCTCACGGTCAAGAGTGCCAGGATGCACAGACCCAAACCCACTAAGCTTCTGGTCTCTAGCTCCATGTCGTGGCTTTGGCAGATCTCTTCCTGCTGCCACAATTTATAGCGCTTTTGGCTAATTGCCCGCCAATTAGCCATTGTTAATTAATTGCCAAATTAAACCTGTACACATATTCTGTATAATTGCAGCAAAATGCGACTGAGATTCCGATTTGTCAATCGTCACAAAATACAAAACACAAAAGATATATGTAAAAAATACAATATAATATAAATCAGGAGAAATCAGCATTCGTCGGGCGTAGGCGGGCGGTAAGGTCGAGACCCGGATGCGTCCGGAAGTGGGTCGTCTCAATGGAACACCCATGTGCCCACATCACGCATACGTCGTGTGCGCCTGCGGGATAACAATAACGGCGAGAATAACAATAAAGGCAAACGCACTTGACCCTGGGACAGCCCGACGACGACGACGACGATGCTTGGGTTGCCGATTTTGTAGGCCATGGCTGCCATAAAATTGTTATATTTACTAAAATCGGGCCGCCGACACACGACGCCCATTATCCGATAACGGAGAGCTTCTTCGCTTTTGCCCATAAAACACAAAACAGGCCAGAAAGGCGGCTAAAACAGCAAAAGCGCGTGGATAATACAGATACTCGGGCGCGATAGATACACGGATGTATCTATATTCGTAGCATACTTTTAGGATGAAACATTGAATTCTTAGATACTTTAGGGAAGATTCTTAAGTAGCAGTTGCTTTTATTTCCAAAAATCACAAGCAAAACCTTGATAGAATATATTTAAATTGAATTCTAAGTTTAAAAATAAACAATCTGTAAAATAAATGTTTCTCATTATATTATTATTCATTAATCTTGGTTAAAATAAAAGGTTTTGACTTTCTGACAATTATTAGGTTTTATTAAAGTATATAGAATTATTTAGAGGAGACACCTTTTTCTCCTCGCCCACAATAACTATGAGCATCTCTAATGCAAGTGCTTCAAGATGCAATTTTGTTTCATTTATCTCTACCTTTCAAATTAAATTATATTAAATTAAAAATAATAAATAAATAATAAAATAATAAAAAAGAACTGCCATAGAAAAGTACTCTGGCCACCCCACAACCCTGGAAACTCTAGACTGCAAAATACCACAACTAAGCAAGCTACGGTCACACTGGTTGCGAGGTGTGCTGTGCGAAACTTGCAAATTTTGGCCTTTCCCCAACAAAAGTTAACATTTTATCCAGACAATCGACCCAAAATCTATCCAATGACAAATGAAGACGTGGGCCTGGTCGGCAACAGCGTGGCTGACCGCCTCCAGGTGGGTCCCCGCGAGGGCGTCACCTATCCGATCCAGATGAAGTACTGTGGCCACTGCACGATGCCCATTGAGGTGAGCGAGCGAGAGCTGAAAATCCAAGCCGGCCAAAAATCCATAGTGTATGTGTGTGTGTTTTCGTTTTTTGTCTCATCCCCAGTATTGTGAGTACTATCCGGAGTACGAGAAATGCAAGGAATGGCTGGAGCGCAATATGCCGGATGACTTTGAACGACTGAAGATCGAGGAAGAGGCAGCCGCTGCCGATGGCACGGATGATGACAAGAAGCGTCAGAAGCGTGGAGGCAAGGGATTGCTGCGCGTCAAGAAGAAGGAGGACGTGCCCAAGAAGATCTGCGTCTCGCGGGCAGCCCGTGGCAAAAAGAAGTCGGTGACTGTGGTCACAGGACTGAGCACTTTCGGTGGGTGGCTGGCTGCAATCTCTTTCCTAACTCTGGCATTCATTACCATTCCCTTTTCAGACATTGATCTCAAGGTGGCCGCCAAGTTCTTTGGCACCAAGTTTGCTTGCGGCTCGTCGGTGACTGGCGACGATGAGATCGTTATCCAGGGCGACGTTAAGGACGATCTGTTCGATGTTATACCCGAGAAGTGGTCGGAAATAGATGAGGACGTCATCGAGGATTTGGGCGATCAAAAGCGTTGAGCACTTGAATAATTTAATGATTTTTTTTTAGCTTATTTTGTACGCTACATCAAACAAAACAAAAAAAAAAAAAGAATTATGAAACGTTAAACGAGTTTAGTTTGTGGCTAATCATTTATTTTGACTAACTTTCGGGCTCTTTGTCATCTGTTTCCATTGCTGTCGCCTCCGTTGGGTTTACCTCTGCTCCAGAGTCTGTGGGTTCGGTTTCTGGTTCCGCTGGAGTTGGATTTGTGGATGCTGGGTCTTCGGTAACCTCTGCTTCTGATGCCTTTTCCGACGGAGCAGCCGATGCTGGGGCTTCGACAACCTCTGCTTCTGGAGGCTTTGCCGCTGCAGCAGTCTTCGCCTTTTGCCTTGCTGTTGGCTCAGCCGGCGCCTCTTTGGCCTCTCCCGAGCCATGGAAGTGTTTGTAGCTCAGCTGGATGATTTTCTCGTTCTCTTCATCCGTCAGTGGAGCTTTATTGTCGTCGATAAGCTATGGGTATATCACAGGTAAGTTAAGTGTGGGCTTTTCTTTAAATAAATTCTCTTTAAATAAATAAACCTTACCAGCTGTGTGTGCAGGGCACTTGTTGGCGGATCATTAACCATTTGTAGGACCTCGTGAGACTTGAGTCGGTAGGAGGCTAAGTCTTTTACATAGTTTGTGATGGACTCCCGGGTTTGGGTCTTGCAGGGCGTCTCCTCCAGATACTGCAGTGCCTGCGGAATGCAAATTATGTGTTATTTACCACCAAATAAGTGTACAATTTATGAATTTATTCACTTGCCTCGTAGGTAACTGTGGCCAAATTTCGCATGCCAAACTTCTTTTTGGTGCTCTTGATCTTCTGGAGTATTTGCATCACCTCCAGATTGGTGAGATACGAGAATGTGGGATTAATTCTGGCCGGGGGGCAAAATAAATACGTTATTATTGGTAATTAATGAGAAAATGAAATAAATTCTTACGTTTCCATATTGTTTTGAGTTCCGCCACAGCGGAGTGTGACCGATGCACATTAACAGGAGAAATACCAATTCTGTTAAGGCGCACCACAGAACTAGTTCGCAACGACGGTCACACTGCTGTCGGCGGCTCTGTTAATTGTTATTAACAATTAAGTTGGCGCATTTGTTTGCTTAATCGGCTGAACCAATCTTAAACGGTGCCTTTGGACCTGGATGCAAACATGCGGATGCGGTGATACTTGCATTCAGCTGACAGCATGCACACACACACGAACGATGCGGCGGCGATTACAAATGGACACGGACTGGTTGGTGGAAGTAGCGTTGGCACAGGCACTGCCACTGGCGGTGGCGGTGGCGGTGGCAGCGGCGTAGGCGTAGCAGGAGGAGGAGGAGGAATAGGAGCAGGTGGCAGCACGGAGGGCAAGATCCGGTGCATCTTCCTAAGCGAATTCCATGCGACAGCGGGCTGCAAAATAAGCTGCCAGGTGAGCGTGTTCTCGAGCTAACAGAATGATAAGATAATATCCCAAATCTCGATCCAGGTGCCCGACAACTACATTTCCAAGGACGTGTTCGATGCCATCAACGTGTACATCATACCCAAGCAGCATTTGCAGCGCTGCATCCTCACCGTAAACGCCATGGACGTAAAAATCGTTGGCTATCCGGTGGGCATTCAGGATCAGCAAAAGTACGTTCGCAATGCCTTCCTCTTCAATCTCTGCTTCGTCTGCGATTCACGGGCCCGCAGCGTTCAGTACGAGCCGGTGGTAAAGAAGCTATCGGAGTACCTCATCATGATGGAGGAGGAATCGTGCTTCCTGTCGCGCGAGGATGACAAGCGCCGCTTGCAAAACATCTTTGAGACGGTGCTGCGCGACCTGAACGAACGCAAAGTGGCAACCATTGTCGAAGGCGACAATACCATCCATTTGAAAATCGTCATGCACAAACCAGATCCGCCGCCGGTCAAGGATCACATGGTACCGCTGCTGCTGGCCAATTTGAGGGACGCACCGCTGGACAATTGGGATTTAACCACGCAGCAGGTAAGCGAGTACTTCCAGAGCTTCTTCCAAGCCTATCCCGGACTCGATTCCTTTGCAGATTCTGCCTTATATCAACGGAATTAATCACGTGGCCCGCATCGCTGCGGAAGCGGATGTGGAAACCGATTTGGTCAAGTCGTGCATACAGAATCTGGTCTACTATGGCGTCGTCCAGCTGCTGCCGATCCTCAAGTACAGCAACGTGTACATGACACAGAATCTGAAGCATCTCATCCAGAGCGCAGCGCTGAGTGGGGCATGCCGTAAATATGTGGCCCTGCGGCCGGACAAGACATTGCCCAGCGTGCAGCGTATCTTCCAGTTTTACGCCTCGATGACGCACGGCGTCACCCTGCGGGCAATATGCCAGCGCCTCTCGCCGCATCAAAACAACATCGACGAGCGGCGTATGGTGATCTTTGGGCTGCAGCATCGCTTCATTCGCTGCATACACAAGTATCCGGTGTTCACGGGATCAGTGCCTTCCGGGCGTCAAAAAATGTACACCGGTCTGATAAGCTTCGACGAGATCTGCTGCAAGACCGGACTCTCGCCCAGCACCATTGAGCGGGACATCGAGAAGGATACGAATGTGACTGTGATCTGGAAGTGACGACGACGACGTTGACGGTCTTGTTGTAGTTTGTAGCGATTGTTATGTTTCCAAATCATATTTTTTTTTCTAATATACGCATACTTATATATATATACACATAAAGAGTTAAACACAACTGTTTTAAAGTTTTGAAGCTCCCACTTGGGTTAGGAGTTCGCCTGCAGGATGGCATTCTGCACTGCCTGTGCCACACAGGCATCCTCCGAGGCCATTCCTGTAAAAAAATTATTGTTAATATTTTAAATTGACTTTCACTTTAAAAAAGGAATATGTGGCTTTGGTTTTTGATTGGCAAATATGATTATTTTACGATTTATAATGATATAATGATTAATCTATAAGTATACTTACCCATTGATTGAAAAATGGAGATGCCCGCCTCCGCTGGATAATCTCTGTTGAGAATCACAGCTCCCAGTTCGCCAGCAATTGGTGCAGGTAAACCTTTCAACTCGGCCTCGGCATTGGCATAGCAATCCACATAGACCTTTGCCTGGCGATAGACATCAGAGGCCACCTCCCCGAAGTGAACTTCGCCAGCGCCCACAGCTAAAAAAATAAGATTTAAGTTATATTTTAAAACTTAACCAAGATAATTGGAGAATTTGATGGAAAAACGCATGATTTAATCACGTTTTTAAATGTTATAACCTTCAGAGAGACTCACCATTAATATGGACACTGGACTTTCTCAAATCCTTGGCCTGGATGAGCGCCTCTTGGGAGTATGTGGCTATGCAGATGACATCAGCCTCCTGACAGGCCTCTGCCGGATTTGAGCAAACCACTATCTCCGTTTGGTTCTTAGAACCCAATTCCTGTTTTAGTTTCTCGGCCAGATCCCGAGCTTTTGCCTCCGTGCGATTGTACAGAGTCAGTTGTTTCACCCGGAAATTGGTACAAAAGCCGGCGGCATGGATCTGTCCCTGGACACCACAGCCCACAATGGCCACATTGATTTCTTTGTTCACCTCCGCCTGCGAACCGAATCGCCGGAAGTACAGATATTTGGTGGCCAGAATCGAGGCGGCAGCAGTGCGCCAGGTGGTCAGATCTGTGCCATCCATTATGGCCGATAGTTCGCCCGTCTCATTGTTGAACAGCAGAACATGGGCCAGGACACTGGGCAGGGGGGGTTTCTTTTGAGAATTCCCACTAAAGGAGGTCACCAGCTTGCAGGCAAGCGTAGAACGGGAGCTAGACTCCTCCTCCGATCCAAGACTATAGTTGCCAACGAAGGCGGGCATGGTCAACAGGATGCGGCTATTATCGCCGCAGTTGGTAAAAATCCTCTTCGGTTGAATGGCAAATGGACTTTTCGAAGGGGATTCCCCTGAATCCTGATCCTTAACCACCGCCTTTAAGGCCGACTCCATCGCCCCATTGACCAGCGGCCAGGTGAGCACACGACGCACCGCTTCCGCCCCGTAATAAGCAGGTGAATGTCCGCTCATATCTCTGAATAAACTGAAATAACAACGAGGTTGAGTTGGAATCTATGCCTGATATTTAACACCCTCTTATCTTTCCAGTAACTTCAGCTTGTTATCAATCGTGAATGGAAGATTGATGTGATGTATGTGTATATATTTATAGAAAATGTTCACTGGGGATCTATAAACTATCGTATGGAACCAATAGGAAGGGGGCTTCATTGCATCCAAGCTGCACTTTGCTCGATCGTTATTAATCGATATATTTTCTTTGTGGAGAAATCAAAGTTTAAAAAAACCATAACTAAGCCGGAATCTGCTTATTAATTAATAATAACAAGAAAGGAAGCTAACTTCGGCTTACCGAAGTTTATATACCCTTGCAGATTACAATTGAGCTATGTAATTAAAAACGAAATTCTAAGATAACTTTAAATGGCCTAATCTCAAATTTGATGAAAATATGTTGAGAAACAACCGAGTTATGATTTTTTCTATTATTTCGCTGATGTTCCTATGGCAGCTATAGAATATAGTCGTCCGATTTTCATGAAATTTAAACCAAAACTCTGGAATAATATTAAGTGGCCAAATCTAAAGTTTGATGAAAATATGTTGAGAAACAGCGAAGTTATGATTTTTTTTTTCAAAAATTTTGCCGATTGTTCCTACTGTTCCCGATTTTTTCTATGGCAGCTATAAGATATAGTCGTCCGATTTTCATGAAATTTAATACGAAGTTCTGAAACAATAATAAATGGCTAATTATCAAATTTGGTGATTATATGTTGAAAACTGACAAAGTTATAATTTTTTTTCGAAAATTTTACCGATCGTTCCTATGGCAGCTATATGATATAGTCGTCCGATCCGGCCCGTTCCGACTTATGTAGGAGTGAGAGCATATAGAAGACAACCTGCAAAGTTTTATTCAGATAGCTTCAAAACTGAGGGACTAGTTTGCGTATAATCGGACAGACGGACAGACGGACGGACAGACGGACAGACGGACATGGCTAGATCGACTCGGCTGTTGATCCTGATCAAGAATATATATACTTTATAGGGTCGGAAATGTCTCCTTCACTGCGTTGCAAACTTCTGATTGAAATTATAATAAAAATATAAAAAATATAAAAATAAAAATACATTTATTTCAATATAAAAAGCAGTAAGCATTGAGTTAATTGTCAAAGCCAGTCCAAATTTGATAGAGAAGAGATGCCTCGCCTCAGGAATAATTCTGCCAAACAGGCACAGCGCCAGGAAGCCGATCGGGAGGAGAAAGTGCGCTTAGCCCAAATCAAAATGGATGTGGCTCTGCTGAAGGTCGATGAGCTGGCCAGACGCCACATAGAGGCAATGGACAACAGGATCAAGCTCATTCGAAACACCACCGACAAGGAGCTGCTGAATATGAAGTGGTCCGACTTTCTGGCCCTCAAGATTGATAAGTTTGCTGACTACCAAGGATCTGGTGAGTTAGTAGTGCACCCTTGAGGATTACTTTTTTATTGTGTTTTCCAGCTCCTCCTAGTTCTGTGACTCAACGCAGCCGTTCCGTTAGCCAGAAGCCGCACAGGGTTCGCAATCTGCAGCGGACTTGGACTCGGGTTCAGTCGGTGGACAGGGAGGGAAAGAATGAGACTTCATCATTGAGCTTCCTCCGCTGGCCTCGTCCCGGCGAGCCGGTGCTCTCGAAGGCTGGCAGTCCGCTGGCCTTTCCGAAGCCGTTGGAGGAGCGCTGTGCCAATGTCCAGATTCCCACCAGCAAGGGGGTTATCACTGTGAAGCCACACAAGATGATGAGCCAGGTGAAGCGAGAGATGCTGATGACATTGGACCAGAATACCCTCGACCAGGTGAAGACGCTGACAGCTAATTTGGGTGAAATTGTGAATATGGCCAACAAAATGGGAAAATTTTAGATTTTAAGGTTAATGTAGAGAATAATAAAGAACTGTAAGTCAGGTTATAATGTAAAATAATAAACATTCGTGAATTTTAACTATATTTTAATATTTCTTTATATAAAAGCAAGTGTTGCATTTTTTTTAATATTTAAAAATGAATATTGAAATTTTTAATAATAAGCACACCTCAAAGAAGATGTTAAAAAGTATTAATTACCCAATAAAATCTCGAATAATAAATAAAATCTCTTTAATTTTAACAATATTCTTTATTAAGACATTTTCCTTACAATTTTTTACAAAATTCTACAAGTGCACAGCCGAAATTTATTAAAAAAAACCTAAAAACATAAAAACGAAATTCAAAACCCGGTGAAAAGGCGGAATATAAAAGCAACCAATAATCGAAACCATTAGACAAAGGCAAACTAAGGCAATCGCTGCCACAATAACAATAACAACGAGAAATAAAAACTTGCCCGATCGAATCTAATTGGTGGAGGGGATGGATGGTATAGGGGGAAAGGAGTGCGGGGTTCGGGGGATGTGAGGTCCATTGGGTGCGGCGCCAACGCTAAACATAACGGCACAATTATATTCGTGGCTATATGTGCAATACATACTCGGAGTCATAGTAATATCTGTGCACCAGAAGAAAATATATAATATAAAAATATCTTATCTGCATAATTCCAAAATTTCTTATATTCAAAGCATATTTAATATTTTTCTTTTCGAAATTAGTTTTTGCATATTATTCATAATGGAAAATAATTTAAAATATATTATTACTAGAATATATTGATTAAGGTGATGCTAAATGCCAAAATACATTTAAAATTTATATTACATTTCATGTATTTATTTATTTAATACATTTATAGGTTTTATTTGTTCTTTTGAAATTAAAAAAATGGTATATAGATTTTAATCTTTAATTATCGTATTAAATATAAACATTTTGTTAATGCTAAAATAATAATTAAATATATTTTTTATGACCTTTTCATAATAACAATAAAATTAACCAATTTTCAAATCTTAAAATATATGTATACATTCTTACTTTTATATATTTAATAAAGAACAAACTTTAAATATAAAAATGGTATTTTCGTTATTATATAATTATTTTAACATAATTTTATTCATAAACATTTTAAATGTTTTCCCCCAAAAAAGATTATTTTGTTTCCTGCGAAGTTAGAAGTAAGAACTTTTTGTTTTGAGTAAGGAACACTCTTCTTTATATAATTCTTATATGTTAAATATTTGTAAGCTCTTGAAATTGTTTATTTTTGTAATCCTTTCAATATTTTAAATATAAACAAATATTAATGCTTAAACCAAGTGTTTTCTTTAATTGTAAAACAAAGATAAGTTATTTTTGTGTAAATACAATTAAATATGTTGTTTATATTTACATAAAGTTATAAAAACGATATTATACTATAAGGATATGAATCCTAAGTTATAGATCTGAAATAGTAAGCTGATTTTTTCTCTCTGTGTGCACGGATACGGTAACAGTGGGCATAGACATATAGATATATATATTATAATATTTGTTTTCTACCTTTTTTGCCACATTCTCCAAGGACAAACCACATTTTAGTGAGCGTTGTTGCCGCCGGCTAACGGCACAAGCCCATTCTAAGATTGATCTACAAAATGCGAAACTCCAGCTTCGAGTTTTTCGCGTTGCCAACTTTCCTTTCCCCATGTGTGAGTTTATTATTTTTGTATCTGTGTGCTGAATGTGCGGGCGCGCACTAAAACAAAAAACAAAAACAAAAACACAAACTAAAGGAAAATAAACAATATAGACATATACATATTACATATGTATGTACATACATATATAAGGCAGTGCAAAAATCCAGCTCCAAAGAAAAGGTGTGGCAACGTTCTGTTTCTCTGTGTGTGTACAGTTACTATAATAAATGTATCTCAGCATTACCATGACTCTTGCCGTTACAGTTACAATTTTTAAAAGCCGCCAGCCAAAGTGGCATAAATAAAAAATAATCAAATTTTAAAATGTGTTGGCAGCTTGAGTGTTAAAGAAACTTCCGACAAACTGAGCTGGGCAGCAAGACAAGAGCCTCAGATAAATTGTATTTTAATTTATAAATTAAGCGAAAGGAGTTATCTAAATTATAGGGAAAATTTAAGGTTTTTTATAGTTTGTAATATGTAAATAATATATATTAAATTCATTATAACTAAAAGAGAGTTTTAGCAAGTCAAAGCTTTAGTGAATCCTGATTTTCAGCTTGAAATAAGAATATTTCCCAAAGTAAAGGCAACCCTTTTTATATTGTAAAAATTCTTACAAATTTAATTAACAATATTTATTTTTGATAATTATATATTACTTTTATATACAAATCTTTAGATATTATTGCAATTCATATGCCAAAAGTCAACTTACTTCACTTGGCCAATAAATTCAGTTAACGTTGATTTTGGGCAACATGAAATCCTTTTTTGCCATTAAATTTTTGGCGCTTGCCAAATCGTTTAGTAATTTATTCAAAGTGTCAGCGACAATTCACTTTTCGGACACGGATTCTGGGGACTACAATTGGACTTGGACTGGGACTGGAATTGAAATTGGAATTGGACTCGAAATCAGAATCAGAGTCGGGGCTGTGGCTGAGGCTGAGGCTGTGCCTTTTTGCGCAATGCCAAAATTTATGGCTGGCCACTTACCCGGCAGCAAGGTCAGAACACTTAGAACAACACTGCCGGTGGTTTGTTTCGGTGGCTAAGTGGAGGATTGTCGAGGGTTCTGATTCTGACTCTGATTCTGATTCCGATTCCAGGAGCGGGGCATGCAACAGGTCACCCGTCAAGCCGAAGCAGGAGCCCAGCAAATGAGTCAGCCAGGCAGTTCGACTTTGATTTGTGGCTCGAGTATAAATCAGCCAGCAACTGCACATTTCCAAGGCCGCTGCGCCACACAACCACCACAGCCACAGGCACAGGCACAGCTCCAGAGACCCACCCAGGGCAGAGCCCACACACACTGAGAAATTGTTGTGATGGGACAATGGCAGGCAAATCATGGGTTTTGGGTTTTAAAACAATACAAAGTGCGCCCAAAAATAAGCCTCAAAATGTTGGAAAACAATTAACAATATTATGTATTTATTTTATATTTTAATTTGTAATAATTTGCACTGGAACATGGTCTAAAAGTGGTCTGGAACAAGGGGTAAAAGTGATCTAAAAGTGGTCTAAAAGTGGTCAGGAATCGATGGATCTTTAAAATTGTTTAAAAATAAACAAAAATAATAAACTAAAATGAAAATAGGAATTTTTAAAAAACCTTTAGTAATATTATTTACTTTTTAAGTCTTTACAATTAAAGTTTAACGTTTAAGGTATGCTAAGGTAATAATTATTTAATTATTAATATGTTATTTTTGCGCAAAAATATATTTAAAGATTCGAAATAACAAAATCAAACATTTATAATACGTATTCTTGAATAAAAAATCAAAGGTACATTCAGAATTCGATTATAAACTCTAGAAACTAATCGAAAAGTTATTTTCCGATGTTTTTCCGATTTTTTTTCCCGATTTTTTCCGATATATCCCTCGCTCTCATTAGAGTTTTCTTAGCGTGCAGTCACAGGTAAACCCGTCAGAAAAGGTCACGTCAAGTGAAATTGGCCGGAGACAAAGCGAGAAAGCAAGCGCGACAGAGGCGAGTGAAAAAAATTATGTCAAAATTTGAATTAGCAGCTGGGAAAAAGGGAAAGACTGCAGACAAGACAATGGCGGGCATAAATTAATTTTGCTATCAGCTGCAGCCTCGGAAAAGTGCAGTCGCTTTTCACTTTCGCGCTGCCACTGCCAATTGGATTGGATCTCTGCCTCTGACGGTGGCTGTGCCGCCAGTGGAGGTGGTGGTGGCCTGTGGGCTGTGCGGTGGTTCAGTTTCCAGCTGTTTTGCGGCGAGAATTATTTCGCGATAAAGCCGTTGACAGAAGCGGTTTCCCTTTTTCGCACTGCGGTGTCGTTGGTGGCGTGCAGTGAAAATGCCATTTCCCAGCAATGCCGAAGAATGGGGAAAACTGCATTAGAAATGAGGAAAAAGAGTCAAGGTAAAAATGTAATTTCGGGGTTTCCTCTTCAGTTTCTTTTTTAGATTCATTGCCTTAAGTTATAGTTTGAAATGGTTAAAAATTAAACAATAATTTACTTTTAATTTAATTTGTACTAATATTAACATTTTTTGAGCAAATAAAATAAGGAAAACGATTCTGAATCGATCATAACTAAGCCAAAAATGCATTTATTATCAATTAAATTTAGAAGAAGACTTTCTTCATAAATATTGATGAAAAGTCTCCAGAATTTGCATTTTTGAGAATATTCTCAAAGCTTTAAAGCCAAATGGTATTTATTTTTGATATCAATGCTAAAAACATGACTGATTCTTTGTAAAAATTAAACATTAAATTATTAATAATATGTTTAGCGAATTTTTTCATCAAAATTCTACAAAACATGTTAATTAAAATAAATTTGAAGTATAACAAATTCTAGAAAATAAATCCTTATAAATTAATGTTTGTTTTGGCTTTGCAATGCAAGTTTTAAGCTTAAATTACTTGAGAGAAATTATGGCAATAAATATTAAGAATAGGCATAATTAAATATCGTTTGAAATGATGAGAGATATTATTATCTTAATATCTTATTAATTTAAGAATATCTTAACATCTTAATTAATTCTTATTAAAACATAAAAATGCATTCTGTTACCAGAATATAAGTAAAAATTTAAAGATCTTAGGTACTTGCATTAGAAGTTTTTGTAATCTTTTAACTTATTGAATCTTTTAAAACAATATTCTATAAGCTCCTAAATTATTTATTGCCTTACTCGATCCTTAATTAACTTAATTAATTAACTTACTGATAAAACCGACTGACTCTTTAACTTGTAATCTTAGTTTTGGCCACAAAATTGATCTACGGACCACTTACGATCCATTTGGACGCCCCCACTGACTAATCCTGGACCTAATATTTCGGTGGCCTGTGATTAGCATATATATTTTTTTTTTGGGGATCCCCCGCACCCCAAACCGAGCCCCCATTAAGAGTTCCCGTTTTGGCCAAACTCTCCGACGTGTTTCATTTCCATTTTTCCTCCGTTTGGGCCACGATCGTGTAGGTTCGGCTTGGTTCGTTTCGCTTCGTTTTTGTTGCTTTTTTTTTGTTTTGAGTTGGTCTAGACGGGGCGCTGCCATTATCAAGTTGGCTCAAAGCGGCGCGTCAGTCAGTGTTGTGCTTTCGGCCAGAGCTGACGCCTTGCCTTCCCGCTGCCTCTGCCTCTGTTTCCTTTTGGCCCGGCTAAGAAAGAAAAGGAACCAGTCAGTCAGTCAGTCAGTCAGTCAGTCATTCAGAAAACTGAGCGGGTGTGAAGTGTCGCGGCTTATGAATTGATCGAATATTTATATATATCTCGCCCGAGTATGCGGGTAAATCAGCAACACATCTACTATTTAATTTTTTGATTTTAACCCAGCTTTTTCGCTAATGAACGGTGATGAGTTTGGCCAAGAGTTGCTTACGGTGCTAAATGAATTTAATTGCTGTTAATGGTTACTCTCACCCCTTTTTTTTCTTAATTTTTGTTTTGGTTTTCGTGCATATTTGATAATTTATTTCTATATATTATCTTTTTGCTGAATTATGAAATACAACAACAAAAAATAAGGCGAGCGAACCCCGACAAGAAATGCAAATGAAATAATTTTGTTTATGGAATCCTAAAGAATATTTCAGCGAGTGCAAAAAGTAAATAAAATAATAATAAGTGAGAGGGAGAGCTGAAATAAAGAATATTTTTGTTGCGAAAAAAGTGAACCTGTTCCAGCGACAACAACAACAACAAAAACAAAAACAACGGCGTCTGGATCCGGCGATTGAGGTAAGCTGATTTATTTTGGCCTAATCACATATGCATATAGTATGATATGTACATATGTATGTACATGCTATATGGCGTCGCAATACATCTCCGATAAGCAGAACAGCTAATATCCATAATATCTTGTTTTTGGCCACAATGCAAATGTCGATTTTATAGGCTTTGCCAGAGCGAATGACCCGAATATAAGTATTATTAAACCCATTGTTGGTTGCCAGATCCGATCTGCAGCAGTTCTGCAACGCTGACCGGACTTGGGTTTTGGGCTGGGGTTTCAGCTTTGCACAAAGTAAAGCACTTCCGATCCCACTGAACCGCAACCATCTCGATGAAAGACGACCTTGCCCATGAAAGAACAGCCGTGTGTGGCTAGAACCCACTTTACCTTCTGGTTAAGGAAGTCCGGTGGCGAATTCGAGGCAAGGTTGGTGTTGGCCAAACGAAACTCAAAACCTTTTGTTATTAATTTAGGAAGGGAATAAATCAATATCAAGGAATATAATATAGGAAACACATTATAAAAATGTTAGAAAGGCAATTTATAAATAATAAATATATATAATATTATTATTAAATATATTTATTAAATATTATAAAATATTTCTAAACCTTCTCTTGTAAAAATTACCAAAAGTAGAGCCTTGACACTTTTCCTTCCCCCAGCTTCTTGGCTTCTTCTTATAGAATAATTTCCCAAACGGTTTTAATTTTATTTCTAACATATATATTGTTAGTTACTCCATCCATCAGTTGCCCAATTTTCAGTTGCATCCGTTTGGATCACAAAAAAAAAGGAACCCCACAGCAGTGACCACAACAGAAGTTGGCAGCTTTTTGTGGCAATAAAGAGCATTTTAAGCATTTACCTCTTGACCCGACCCAGTTCCATATGTCACAAAGCAACGGCGTCAGTCGGTGGTTTGTTGGCTCCACTCCCCGTCTGGATCACCACTCCCCCCCCCCCCCCCCCCCC
>VNJQ01007945.1:33861-69325 GCA_008042515.1 Drosophila truncata
CCCCCCCCAACGATTGCGTTCTTCCAAAAAACAAATTGCATTTACATTTAAATATGTTCAATAGGCCTACGCGCAGTCGCAGATCCGCCCACTTAGTGGCCGCGTATTCTTTTCCTATTCGTTCCGGGTTCCCTAATCCCCATCCCCACCTTCCCTTTTACAAGTTCCCCATTCTCTGTGATCATTGCGTTCCATTCCATTTCGTTCCGTTGAGCCATTATCACCCGCCGATTCCCAATCCCGATTTCAGTCGCAATGCAACGCTCGTCGGCTCAAAATGGCCAAAATATATATCGTCGTATGTCGCGTAAAATTGTTCAAATAAAACTCCATACAAATAACGGAACGTGCCTTATAAAAATGTGTTGTTTATATGACAATTTATGTGTATTTTTTTTTGGTTTTATCGCCAATCGAATTGTTTAACAAAACCAAAACAAGATCCAGTTTAGTGCGAAAAAAAAGAGAAACATCATAAATTAAAGCTAAAGGTATGCGTAATCCATATAAAAGTGATTTAAGCTGATAACAGAGACCTGATAATAGGGAAAATAACTAAAATGAAATAAGTCACTTTATATGGGCGGCAGCCCTTGTTGTGAAAGTGATTTGAAAAGTACAAAAAAAAAACAACAAAATTTGTAAATAAATAGTTGTGCGTGAAATTTTATTATTTGAAGGAAATTGTTTTATTTTTTATAGTTTTACAAAAGAAAGATATAAGTATTTTCTTACTTTGAATTTAAATTAAGGTTTAACTTAGGTTCTTTGTATTATCTGAGACTTTAAAGAATGTAGAGAATTCTTTGGAAAATTTACGATTAGTTAATTTATTCAGTGAAAATATACATTTTAGGATTTGGTATTAACATTTAAAGGGATTAACTAAAATCATATAATTTATTTATTAATGTGTTTATATAGAAATTTTATTTATTATTACCTTATCTTTAATATTCAGCTATCATCAGAATTCTTTTGCTTTTGAAAATATGCCATTTAATTGAAATACCTAAATATGTCATTAAAATTAAATCAGCTTTGTATTTTTAAAGCTTCTAGAAATGTAAAACCTGCATAATAATAAATGTTTACTAGAATTAGATTGTGTTTTATCTCACCTTCGACTTGAAACTCTACCTATGTCCACCATAACTTCCCATTTCTTTCTTTGTCGGCACTTTGTTCAATTTTGAAATTTTGTTTTTTTTTGTTTTTGCGAATTTACTTTCTGTGATTGTTCCCATTTTGGTTGTGCCTGTGCCTGTGGCTTTTCTACATTCGTACGTAAAGCGTACTATATAGCGTTCGGTCGGTCGGTCGGTCGGTTGGTCGGTTGGTCGGCTTTGGCTCACTTTGGCAGCTTTCTTGCATAATAAACAAGATCAGGCTCAGCACACAATGTGCAACATTAGGCCAATGTTGGTACGTGGACACACTCCCCAGCAGTGGGGCATGGGGACAATCATGGAGGACAGCGGGCGCTAAGCTGCTAAGAAAACAAAAAGCGAAAAGTCGCCACAGCAGCGTCAGTGCACTGAAAATGATCTAGGGAATCTTAAAATAATATTCTTTATATTATAATATAGCTATTATAAATTTTTCATAATTTTTAATACTTTTTAAATAAGTACTGGTAAATATTATTATATATTATACAAGATCTTAAGTTAAAGAATGTCTGATTTTGACTATGACTTCCAAATTTAACTATTTCAAGGATTTTTATATTAAAAAGGTTTTAAGAACTATTCCCGAAAAGCAAAATTGGAAATAATATTGATTGTGGTTTGAGAATGATAAAAAAAGCGATAAAATAAAAAGTCTCTGTTAAGAACATTATTATTCCAGGTTCCTGTTAACCTGAACCTCCTGTCAAGCCTATTTTTTCTCGATAAAAATATTAACTGATTGCTGATAGTCTACAGAAGAAGTAAAGAAGTCTCAATAAATCATCTTTGATCTTTATTTTAGAAGAGATAAAACAGTAAATAAGATTTTAATAGTTCTATCTATAATTTCTCTCGGTGCCAGGCAGCAGCGTCAACAACCGCCGAAACAACTAAGACAACCGATGTCGGTGGCTACTTTTGCTCTCGTTTCGACTGCTGCGTTAGGCACATGGATAACTGGATAACTTGGACAGTTTCCCGTTACCATTTGAACCCCCTTCTAACCCGCCCGCCTCCCTGGTAACCCGCTTTCCACTCCCTGCTTTCCGTTTCCCGCTCCTCCTGTCGTGTTTGCTGTGAACCTGCCACAGCAACAACAACAAAACAACAACAAAACAACAGCCAAGGCACAGAAAATAAATCGCAAACCGCAAAAGTTTGCAAATTTTTTTTTTGTTTTAAGTTTACAATAAAAAACAGCAACAAAAAACTAAGACTAAGAGAACCGTTGCTCCATTTCGGCGATCAGCAAACCCTTTTGGTCTTTGTTTTTATTTTCGATTTGCAAATGCAGCTAAAGATATATAATATTGCGCGACATCTCATTAAGCAAAATAATAAAAATAAAAAAAGGGAAGCCAAGGGGAAATTTGAAAGAAAATTACATGCTAGGAACTTCAACCACTCAACCCTCTGCCGATGAGCTGTAAAGTGTCGTAAGATTGCATTGGTGGGGATCGAAGGGGATCCAAAGGGGGGGATCCCCCATAATTTGTTGGGTCTGGTAAATGCGGACGCGTGCCACAAGTCGAGCTGCGATCGAATCCCCATGTCGAGAGCCAGCCAGCCAGTCAGCCAGTCAGCCATAATTGCCCCACACTCTGCCTCTGCCGCCACTTGAGGAGAGTCTCGCATCGCGAATCGCGGATCGCCGGCCTCCAGTCGAAAGTTCCAAATCGCCAGTTGTGCGAGTCTGAAGTCTCAAGTCGTCCCAAGGAGCCCGAGACGTCGTGCCGAGCGATCTGCATTGTTTGGCAAATTTGTAAGCCAAAAAACTTATTGCAAACTTTATTTTTTGCTGCTGTTGTTGTGGTCTGTTGTTGTCTCCAGTTATTTTTTGGTACCCTTTTTGCAGGAGGAGTTTAGGTTTTATGATTTCACAGGAGCTTTGCAACATTTAATGGCAAATGAAAATGACAATGTTTTTGGGTAGAAATCAGGCATAAGTTGCCAGATTTTACTCTCAACAAAAGGGTATTCTTTAGTTCCCTACATCTCGGCAGCCTTTCTTCCTTTCTCGCTTTTTGGGGTTTTTTCTTTCTTTATTTACTGCAAGTACTTTGTGCTGCTTTTGCTGGACAGCTTCTTGTAATAAAGGCTTAGTGCCTCGAGTTGCGGACACCTTGGCCATGTTTACCTTGCAGCTTGTGGCAGGCAGGCAGGCCAAAAGATAAACTTCGCCCACATGGCGGCCACCAAGTGTCGGTGTTGAGTGCTCGCATCTTAGAAAGAGCTCCGAAATGCCACTGCAACATGACAAAGTGCCACCACACACAACCAGGCTAACAATAATGGTAACAAAGCCAAAAACATATTGGGTAACTTCCCATTGAAAGATATGGAAGGCAAGGGTTTGTTCTTTAACATTTAAAATAGAATCAGTTTATTAATATTTAAGGAATCAAATTAAAGTTTTAAAGACTCAAATCAAAGCTTTAAAGAAAGGCATAGCTTATAAGACATTGATATTGATATTGATTCTGATATCTAAATGACTTCATCCCCAAGTATTTCACATTTTAATTAGTGTTGTTGTGCAATATTGTCGATGCAAATCTGCTGCCCACAGGCACTGCATTTGTTTTTGGCATTGGGATGCCACATTTATGGCTTGCAACCCATTTTGGGGGCAACATCAAAGGGTAAACACCGGCAGCCGTAGATTGAACAAAATTCAATTCGAAAAGGAAAACATTTTTTTTAAGTGGGCAAAAGTTTAATTAAAGCCTTAAAGCATAGGCATGTTCGCCTCAAATGAACCTTGGCAAGAATTTCCATGGCGCAACGGCCGCAACTCAAGCGCGTCATTTGGTTTATCAATTTGTGTTGTGCAAAAGCCCATTACCCTCCTCCCCTTCTATATATGTCTGTGTATATACATATATACTCCTGCCCCTTGACTCACGAAAAATCGTACTTCTCGAGCTTGTAAACTAGAGCAGCCGCCACTGGGGGTAGATATGTGCAACGCCCACTGGGTGTGGAGAGACGTCCGAGGCTGGATGGCCATGCCTTCAAGTCAGTCAGATATATATATGGTATATGGTGTAGCTATATAGCTACCATTTGATTTGCTTTGGCAGCTTTTCATTTGCAATCCCCAGTCCCTACCCCCTCTCTCTCTTAATGATGACAACAGATCATGACAATGCTCAAGGTGCGATGTCAAGACCTCGCGCCACATGCTACAGAAATTGAAACATTAAACATTAAACATTTCAAGTCACACGATCGTGGGTCAGCTAAGCTATAAGTTAAATATTATATATTTATTTAGTGAGATATAGTTTATGAAGACCCAAGAGGAGGCTTAAGATTTTTTTAAACAACTTTTAACACACTTAAAAACCTTAGAAATAGACTTTTTTAGATTTTTTTAAACAACTTTTAACACCCTTAAAAATCTTAGAAAAATACTATTCTCTTTTAAAATTTCCTCTAGTTTTTTTATATATATATTTTTTATATTTATTTAGTGAGATACAGTTTATGAAGACCCAAAAGGAGGCTTAAGTTTTTTTTTAAACAACTTTTAACACACTTAAAAATCTTAGAAAAATACTATTCACACCCCAAAAAATCTTAAAAAATACTATTCTCTTTTAAATTTCCTCTAGTTTTTTTATGTATATTTTTTATATTTATTTAGTGAGATATGAAGTGAGAAGACCCAAGACGAGGCTTAAGATTTTTTTAAACAACTTTTAAGACACTTAAAAACCTAAGAAATTGACCTTTTTAGATTTTTTTAACAACTTTTAACACCCTTAAAAATCTTAGAAAAATACTATTCTCTTTTAAAATTTCCTCTAGCTTTATATATATATTTTTTATATTTATTTAGTGAGATATAGTTTATGAAGACCCAAAACAAGGCTTAAGATTTTTTTTAAACCACATTTAACACACTTAAAAATCTTAGAAAAATACTATTCACACCCCAAAAAATCTTAAAAAATCCTATTCTCTTTTGAATTTCCTCTAGTTTTTTTTTTTCATAAATTTAAAATATATAAAATCAAGTTGCCCAAAGAATTACTTTCGAATTTGTTGTGTGCAGACACAGATGGCCAAACATTCGGCATGGCTATGCTCTATTTGCTGTGGTTTGGTTCACTTCGGTGCTCTGCTCTGCTCTGTTCGGTTCGGTGGCTCCGTGGTGCAAGTCAGGGCGGTGGTTCAATCGATCGACCAATCGATCCGCCAGTGTCACCGTGCCAAACATATAGCCAGAGTTGGCGTTCACTTGGCTGACTGACTGACTGACTAACTGACTGACTGACTGACTGCCGGTGCAAGGTTGGGTCAGGGTCAGGTTGCTGTGTGTGTCTGACACCTCAGGGTGCTGAACGTCGATCTTAAATGGGATTAAAGTCAGCCAAGTGATGTGTAATTGATATTTAACTGGAAGCTAGGCGCAGTGGTTGTCCTTTGCCATTCTAGCTATATGCTTTAGATATATAATTATTGCATTGTAATTGAATTTTATTTACAAGGGGAGATAAACAGTAACCTGGCTTTGTGTTGTGTCTTAAATTTGCATTGCTTTGTAAATAAAATAACAGTAATAATAATAATAATAACAATAATAATTATCATGGCAATTTACAAAAATTAACTCGTTCTTTGAATGGCATTTTTAATTAGTGTGAATATAAAGCAGCCCCTTTATTACTTCCATTCAAAGGCTAGTTTTGGGTTCATATAATTTAACTGGTCACCAGATATTTTCATATTAAAAACACTGGGAAAATTTAAATTGCTTGATAAATAATAATTTTTAATTTAAGAATTCATTTTACCTATTTTTGAGATCTTTCGTACTGGTTTTTAGTATTTTATATAGCTTTCGGCTTAAATTTGTTATTAAATTGATTTAGTTTTTGCTGAAACTAAGTTATTTTTCCTTAAATTGAGTATTTTTGCTTTTTAACTTATTTAAAATTCTCTTTGTGTATTTTTTTCTTAAATTTAGTGACCATTAAGCTGCTGTCATTGTGTTATTTGGGTTTAAACTCAACACATTTGCCTTTAAAAAGTTGCAAAATATTTTAAACTGTTTTTTATATATTATATGATTATTTATTAAATATATTTTTATTTGCAAAATATTTTTATATTATTATTTTTGATGCATAAACAAACTTAAGCTTCATAGAATTATTTTACTCTGAAATATATCTTTATTTCTTGCTAATTTCCGGGAATATATTCTCTGTGAAATATATTTAATATATCCTTTGTTAATATTCCTTTAAAATCTATATTATTTAAGTAATCTTCTTTATTTTAATTGTAGCATTGTTTTAAATGTTGCTGGCCTCTCTCTAACCCTCTGGTATCACCTTTTAACCCACCGAAAAACCCAGCCCAGAACCACTGAACCCTCTGTGTGGCCTGTGTGGCTTTCACTTTCGAATTGGACCCCGCACTCAGTTGTGTCTTTGTGGTTTTTGGCTCCTCGGTGGTGGTGTCTTGGCTTGTTTTGTTTATTTTATCGAACCGAATCGATCGGGATCCAATCACTTTGTGAGTGGCCAGTTGACGCCTCCTCCGTGAACTCACCGAGGTGACCTCTCCCTCACTCTCTCGATTTTTGCGATGCTGTTCCGCCAATCCATTGATAAGATTTTTAACTACAAACCAAACCAAACCAAACCAAACTTTGCTCGATTTTTGGGCTTGGGCTAAGAGGGGTGGGTGGTGGCAATGTCCGAAATGGCGCAATGACATTTAAATTGGCTACGAAAATGTTTGGTTGTTTTCAAAACCAAGAGCAACAGCAGCCAACGAATTTGATTTGACAAAATGAAATGCGCTCGAATTAAAGTGATTTCTTGTAGTTGTTGTTGCTTTTAACTTGGCTTGCTTCTTTATTGGCTTGTTGTGCTTTTTGTTGTTCACCTTTTGTGGTTGTTTGGTTGTTTGTTTGTTGTTACAACAATTACAACAATAACAGCAATAAGTAAAGGCAGCAGCGAAAAGATAACTACAGAAAATGAAGAAAAATTATGACTTTTGATCTAATTATGACTTTGGACCCTATTTGTTTGTGTTTGTCCCGCGGCAGCCTTGGCCCCAATTTGTTTGCCTTACTTTAACTTTACCCTAAACCCACACGATCTTTGCTTTATTTTTTTTTTGTTGTTATCGTTGTTATTGTGGCTTTCTCTGCCGCATTCTAATATCGATTTAGCCACCGCCCCCCTGCGATCGATATATATATATAGCCTGGAAACAATAATTACTGCTGCCGCCAACATTTTGCAATTATTTTCTTGTTGTACCTTTTTTTTGTATTATTTTGATTTGATTTTGGGATTGGTTTTCGGTTCAGTTCGGTTCGGTTCGATATTTTAAATTGGAGCAGTAATTGAGAGTCGGTTTTATTATAGAGAAATATCGCGGCATATTTAAGATAACTAAATAATTATCCTCGGGTAATATTGTTTACGGCCTTTCCTTCTTGCTGCACGACACTCTACGCCTTAACTCCCAAATTTTGCGCAACTTCAGCGCCGGCAAACGAAAGACTTAAGAAACGAACTTTAGCATTACTTTTTTTATTTCGTTTTTTTTTTTTTGTTTTCCCCGCTTGGCTTCTTTGATTTTTCTGGTCCATGCAGATATGTTATAGAGAGAAAAATAGAAGAAAAAAAAAGTAGAAAAAAAGGCGTGGCCCAATCAAGAAGCAAGGGGGCCGCCTTTCAGCTGCACTAAACAATTTTGTCGCTCAAAACGACTCCATTAAGTCAGTCGATGGTTTTATGGCCATACGCTTATTGCCCGCTGATGAATTGCATTTTGTATACACTAACCGAAATGGTGATAGAAGAGGGTCCCTTGATTGTGCTACAGTATATAAGTTAGTTTTAAATAACTTTAAAATATTATTTATTTAAATATATTTTGTTTACAATTGGGTTGTTTTGTTAGAACATTTTCTGGAAAGATTTAAGGGTTTCATTAATTATTACAATCACAAAAAAGTGTAATTTTTATTTATTATCGTAAATTTTTTATGCTTAAGAATAAACCTACTAATAAATTAATATAAATATTAATAAAATTTACAAATTCAGAGTTCTCTTTAGAAAATTGTGAAAAACTGAAGTATTTTCTTATTATTTATTTATAAGGGTTTATAGAAGAGGGTTCTTTGCTTGTGTTACAGTTTAAGTTACTTTTAAATAAATTAAATATAAAATATTTACAATTAGGATGTTTTGTTAGAAAATTTTCTGGAAAGGTTTAAGGCCTTAATTGTAATTATTACAATTACAATAAAGTGTAATTTTGATTTATTATTGTAAATTATTAAAGTTAGTCTTTGGTTTCTTTAAACTAAGTTGAATAAAATTAACAAATTAAGAGTTCTCTCTTAGAAAATTGTGAAAAACAGAAGTATTTTCTTATAACGATTACGCGCTCATTTAATTATTACATTTACAATAATAAACAATTTGTAAAATACATTAACTATTATTTATTAGGGTTTATAGATGAGGGTTCCGTGGTTTTGGTTATAAAGCTTAAAGCTATTATAATATTTATTAATACTCTTTTTAGAAATTGTAGAAAGTCACAATATTTTCGGAGTACGGTTAAGGATTAATTTAATTATTACACTTACAGAACTAAACACTTTGTATAATTAATTAGTTATTCTTTGCTATTTATAGTAAATCATTTCCGTTTAAAATTTTCATCTAATGCCTAAGAAATAATAATCTTTTTCCTTATCAATATTTGGTTTATAAAATATTGGAGGTTTTATTTTCCATAACCTCTGGATTTATTTATTTATCATTAAACATTATATATTATTAACGTCAAAGTGCAGTGCATATTCCCAAGCTTTACTCTTGGGCATTTTCCTTTTTTTCTCTCTTATTTTGTATGCTCATATTTATGTAAATTTCATAGGCGTGACTCAATGATTTGTAGTCTGTGGGCCCATATAACCGTCGCGTCTATCTGCATATCGCCGTGGCTATATTTGTGTATTCGAATCGCGTTGACAACTCGGCGACGGCCCTTTCACATATCTTTTTTTTTATTTTTTTTACTTCTATATATTACTTTTCGGAATGAACAATCAGCGGCCGACAATCGAGCCACGGATTAGCTGTGCATCGACAGAGCTGCGAGCATATATGACCATATGTATAGCTCCTAGCTCCTAGCTCTGTGCTGTCAAATTCGTTGCACTCATTAGGCCAATTCAATTGAAAAATATAAAAAATATAAAAAAAAATACGAAATACAAAATCAGAAACCCAAAAATGTAAGCGAGTCTTAATTGTGTTGTTAAGGCCGTTTGGTAATTTGATATGATATGAGCCGAGCCGTCAAAATTAATCACTTCCCTTTTTGCTAGAATTTGCATGCAGACTAGACTTTCAATTTTTATTTGTGGCCAGAACCAGAACCAGAGCAGAGCTCGAGCCAAGTCGGTGCGGTGCGGTGGGTTTCCATCGAATTTGGGTTTGCTTTTCCTTTTGGTATCAATTAAAACCAAATTATGCCCCGCAGGCAAGTCTCGGAAAATGCGCACCCAAAGCGAGATAATGCCCGTCCGGCCATAACGGGTTTGTGCTACGCACTCAAGGTTGCCATCTTGGCCAGCATCCACCTCATATATTTATATATTTATATATATCTGAACATATATGTAGCATGTCTGGAAATAAGTGCATATATGCCAATGCATATCTGTGGCTCTAATCGAAGGCGAATGCAAATATCTGGCAAGGGTACGGCAGCGGCAGCGGCATCGGCAGCATCGAAGTCAAAATGAATCACTCGAAGGAGCACAGAAATCGGGCCAATTAATCAGCAGATATCTTAAAAACGTTACAATCTGAGAGTCTGAATATATAATTATTTATAAAAAGTATAATAAAGTTTGAAGTAATGATTATAGGTTAAGAAAACACAAGTAATATTTACTTTGTGACAATTTTAAAGATTTATAAGCTACATCTTAAGATATTTAGTTAGTTTTTTATTATTTCTATTTATAAATATAATTTTCAAATGTAATTTTTATTTACTTTGTAATAATTTTAAAGAATTCTTAACTACATCTTAGTTAGTTAGTATTTTATTATTCCCATTTATTAATCTAATTTTCAAGTGAAATTTTTATAATGAAACTATGTTCAAACACTCTATCATTTCATCTTTAATTAAGCTTTAATAGACCAGCATTTTTAAGCCTTAACTATCTTTTCTCACACTTATTTCCCCTCATTTATCTGGCCACATACATCATCATTTGGTGTTTGCTTAATTTCAATTTTAATTCACTTCGTTTTCCTTCGTTTTTTGAGATCACAATTATGTTAACAATGTCTTAATTTATTTTGCAAAAAAACTATATGTATATAAAAATAGTTATGAGAGATAATTTATATGTACTTGAGGTGTTTGTGTGTCACCCTGTCAATGTTCGATTTATTGGTGTCGAGTGTCCGAATCGTGCCGATTGCCATATTCGATAACGATAGGTTGGAGACAAGCCACCAGCCACCGGTCACCGAGGTGGTCCCATCGATCGATCAACTTGTCGCATGTCCAGCGATAAGATCTCCGTCACATGTCTCTTGGTCTCTTGTTCATTTCGCTCTGTCATAAGTTCTATGTATGCTCTCAATTTGGTCAATCGATTCGAATTTGTATCGATTCGAATTCATTTCAAATTCGCTTCAATTCAACTCAATTTATGCGCTTCCTGTCCAATCGATTCAGCAAATTCTCAGCATAATTGTGTCTGTGTGTGACATTGATTGCATCCTGTCGAGCGCCACACATTCCTCAGCCACTTTTGGGGGCTCCATCTGACCAAATGTGGGGCAATCCTCTCCTCCCCTCTGCCAACAGAGATCGACATGCCGCTCATAAGTCTCTTTTATGGCACTCTAAACTGTTTCACATCGCAATTATTGTTAATCAACTGGCAGGCGGCTAATTGTAGCTTTGCTCTCGTCCATAAAAAGACAAATTATAATCTCAATTAAATGCGATAAGTAGCCGCGACAATGTTAGTAATTTTTTGAATATGTTTTGTTTTATTTGATGAGAAGAGGCCCTTGGGGGGAAGTTACGCAAATAAAATGCTGGGAAATACCAATGAAAATGTCAATTTATTGCCTGGATGGGTCACGAACTTGACGATTTAAATGTATTGAAGCATGAGGAGGTTAAATAATAAGAAAATAATTATATTTTCTGAGTAAAAGAAATATTTAAAATTACGTATACTTAATACGTATACGTAATATTTTATTTTTAAGTAGAATTCTAATGTTTAGAGTTTACAATATAAAATCCTCATGACCTAAGATGTTATAATTAAAGCACAGAAATCACATTTCGCATGATCTGCCCCTGTATTACAAAAAAAATATAAATTTTCTAGGTAAAAGAAATATTTAAAATTACGTAGACTTAATACGTATACGTAATATTTTAGTTTTAAGCAGAAATCAAATGTTTAGAGCTTTTAAATTTACAATATAAAATCCTCATGACCCAAGTTGTTATAATTAAAGCACAGAAATCACATTTCGCATGATCTGCCTCTGTATATTCCATCATTCGATTTCAAGGGCCATTGGAATATCTGCATTCATCGCTGTCATATGCAATGAATGCATATCGTTTGTCTTGAGCCCCGGCGAATGCATATACACATAACTCAGCTCGAACAATATCAGGTTGGACAAATGGTTGGCAATATGTTTTGCAATCGTTGCCTGATGTCGATGCCATATGTCAATGGCTTCTGCGGGTTCTCACAATTGCCACATATTGTGTGTGTGTGAGTGTGCTGTGTTCAAAGGCAATTAAATGCGATTTAATTATCGGTCGGAAGGAGCGAGGGACAGCCCAGGGAATGACAGATCCATTTGCCCAATGGAAATACATGTAGTTTGGTTTTTTTTTTATTTCTTTCGCTTGGAATTAAATGCAAATGAAGGAATGAGCCAGGGCATAGAAAAATCTTTGAAATAGTTGCTCGTTCGTTCGTTCGTTCGTTCGTTGCGCATGCGTGTGAGTCGATTACAACAACGGCTAACTGTTGACAAAGACTTTTATTATTGGCAGGCAGGAAAAACACACGACAAAACACAAATATAAGTATATCGTGCCGCAAACAAACAAAGAAAAATGCATTGAACGCGCACGCATACCGAGCAAATTATATAGAGAGAGAGAGAGACCAGGCCCAGAGGGGGGGCCAAGGAGCACTTGCGTCATCTAAATTAAAGCATTGTGGCATTTATCATTTCAATTGGAGTGTTTGCAGGTTCGGGGTTTGTGTCTTAAGTCTTTCGATTTGCCAAACTCACAGCTTGAAAATTCTGACACCGAAAAAACATGCACTTTTCAATGGAATTCATTATGAAATTCACTTATCTATCAATTTGAAGCGTTTTCTTCAGTTTCAGCAACGAGCTGAGTCCGAAGCGAGCGTGTTTTAATTTAAGCAAAGCCAAGGCAGGCCATAAAAGCAACATATTAAATCACGAAAAGCGCGAAAAAAGCAAGGCAAAAGCCTAATAGTTGAATGTGCTCGACTGTGAGATACCTGGCAACTATATCTATATAATATCTATATAATTTATTAAAAAAAGAGAGCAAAAAGAGGGAACAAACTTTGATTAAACTAGCCTTCTGGGACATAAATATAGAATTTTAAAAAGGCTTCAAATATTATCGATTAAAACAGATTTAAAAACATTTAAAAAATATTTAAAAAACTGTTGCTGATACTTTTTCTATAATATTTTACATTTTTATATAATATTATATAATTATATATATTTTTACATAATTCAAATTTCTATCTATCACAGTTCGATATTTTTTCGATAATTCTTCGATAATTTATAAGAATAATAAGAATAATTTCTGTAATATATAAAATATATATAATTTAATTTTAATTTAATATTTTATAATATTTAAATTATTAATAAACCACATTTGACTATATTTTCTATACAAATTCTTTAACAATATAAATAAAATAAAACTTTACCACTCAAAATATTACCAAGTCCCCAAATGCAAGTCTTCATCTTCGCCACTGCAAATTGTACATCAATAATAATAAAAAATATATTATTTACTTATAATTTTACAACTCTTCTGCTGTCTGGTATTAAGTTATAACACCCTATGGCCACCGGGTATAATAATAACACCATCTCAGCATAATCGGCAAACCAACGAAAACGAATCTCTTGAATGACCAAAAGACGATGATTGCATTTGATGATGATGATGCGCGTGCCATGGCGCCATTTAGTGCAAATTTGTCGATGCTTCCGGCCACAAAAAAAAAAAAAAGTGGCATCAAAAAACAAGATAAAAAACCATTTTGCTGGCCCACCTGCCGCCAAAAAGAGTGTTGCTAGTTGCTTGTTGCTTGTTGCTACTGCAGTAGCAAGTGGCAACATCAACAGACAGACATTCACTTTGGCTGCCTTTTTGCAGCCTTCGAATTGAATGCCAAAAAAAGAAAAGCGCATCATAATTTCCGCGCGGGAAACTCTGGGGAAAACTCTGGCCCACTTGAGAGAGAGCGCGAGAGCGGGTGAAAGATGAGTTGGCAGTTTTTATGCTCCAACTGCTGGCTGCTGGCTGGATGGCTGGATGGCCTGTCTTCACCTCGGCCCATCTATCAATTTGAATGCAATTCGACCGGCCCACTCGATCCGAAGCCAAGTCGAGTACAAGTAATTTGCATGATGTGGCTTGGCTGCTGCAGCAGTTGTTGGCAATTAAGGCGTTTTTCTGTTTTTATGTCTATTTTGTTTTTGTTTCTGCTTTTTGCCTTTATTTTTTCTGGTCCGGAAGCCGTGCCCAAAAGATCGTGTACAGTTAGAACGGACAGCGAGGCGAACGGCTTAGACGACGACGACGACGACGACGACGGCTACCGATAATTATTGTTAATAAATATTAGCTGCCAAAAGTGCAATAAACCAGACGAACGACAAGCGACAAATGCAAAGCAGCGACCCAAAGGGGCGTGGTTTGGAAGGGGGATTGATTGAGGGGGTGGAAGGCACAAGAGACTATAGTCTAGTCGTTCTAATATGAAGCTAGTTAATTGCAATCATATGCATGTAATATGCATTATGAATGTATGATCTAAAAATATATATATACATTGAGGAATAAGGTTATTTTACTTACTATAGACTTTATTAAATTAATTTTGAGGGTTTATAGAGCTCTAATATTTTTGGGACTGTTAAGAAAAGTCTTTAAGATAATTAATAATAATAAAAAAGCTTAACAATTAAATAACAGCTTTGGATTTTGACAATTTTTAGGTATATTTATAACTGAATCGATAAAATCGATAACTTAATCGATTAAAATATGCAAGAATCAATGAATACTTGATCTAAGAATGAAACCCCCTTTATTCTTTGAGTTCCTGATCAGAAGTTTAAGACAAAAGTTAAAGGACATATTAATTTCCTTTTTTCTAACCACAAATAATATTAAATAAAATATAGTATTTTGTATGATATATTTTGTGATAAATTTTCCATAATTATTATTTCTTTCATATTTGATTTAAAACCAAATATTTCACAATCGTTTCAGTGTGCACTGCCACTGCCAAAATATATAAAAGCATGCAACAATTTGGTAGTTTTTAAGTTTGAAAAAAAAGAACAGTGAAGAAACTAAGTAAGACCAATTATAGAGCTTAACCCAGACCAGATTTCGTAATAGTTTAATAACAAAAATTTTCAAGCTGACGACCGATCAACCGATCGATCGATCGATCGAATATCAATCCGGCTTTTGGCCCGACCTGAGACTGAAATTGAATTTAATTAGAGCTGAGAGTTCTATGACAAAATGATTAATTAAACTCAATTTGAGACGCCCACTGGGGGCCCACATAGATATGGCAGCATATGGGAAGCATATGGGAGACCCCGAGAGGCCGAAGTACTTATCGGTTCGGACCAAGTGTCGTTGCTAATGATTGTGGAAGCTGGCGACATGTCGGAGCCCGCTAAATTGTTGTTAATTCCTAGCCATAATTTAAGCCAAGCGCCTCATAAACAAACAACTTTGTTAACAACTAACTGCCTTGCTATCAGTTGCAAGTGTTGAAGTCATAAATCTGCATAATCATACACATATCGTATGTACATATATCCCAGGTTGCAGACTTTCAAAGTGCGTTAGTTTTACCTCAATGTGTGGGCTGTGCATTCAGTGTTAATTTTTATGAGCTGTCGCTGATCGGAATTACGAAGTAGCATATCAAATTATATCATAAGAATGGAAAGGGAATGGAAAGGGAGCTTAAGGAACTGTGAAAAATATTTAAGCCTTCCCTAGTTCTTACTTTCGAAGACCTTTTCATAAAAATTAATTCTCAGAACTAGAATAGTTCTCTTTTTTGTGAAAGTCCTGAAAGGATTTAAAATTAATTCAATGGAATTTCTAGCTAAAAAAGTGTCTTGGAACATGGTCTAAAAGTGGTCTTAAAGTGATCTAACAAGTGTTTCGGAACATGGTCTAAAAGTGGTCTAAAAAGTGTTTTGGAACATGATCTAAAAGTTTAAAAGTAAACTAAAAAGTGTTTCGGAACATGGTCTAAAAGTGGTCTAAAAAGTGTTTCGGAACATGGTCTAAAAGTGGTCTACAAATTTGCGGGAACTTAGTTGTTTAATAATTTATTACAATTATGTTAATAACAAATGTACAGTTTTTTTATTCCTTGATGTTTGAGGAGCATTGTTCTGTGATTAATTTTGGTAAATATTGAAGAAAGCTCTTCTCAACACTCCTCCTATAACTCCTGCATGTGACCTTAATAACTTGATTCTAGAGTTAATGTCATTCGCTTTTTGTCAGATTTCACACTGCCATGCGAATCGGAGATTTCTCCTCTCTTTGTCTCTCTCTTTGTGGGGCAGCACTTTTACCCGACATTGTCATTAGCGGACGACGGACAGTTGACACTCGGAGAACTGGAAAACTGTAAGAAAACTGTGTACCAACTGTGGCACATGTGAATAGATCGAGGGTCACGCCCACCCGACTGTGCGACCGCCTTGGGAAAGTTGGCTCTTTGTTAGATATTTGTTTTAGTGCCTCGACTTTTGCCCTTCTTTCACTCGGTGCACCATGGAAACCGACAGCTGAAAACTGTAGCTGGAGCTGGTGCTGGGTCTTTGTTTTATGTTTTTTTTTATGGTTCATTAACGCCGCTGCGCCTCAATTAAACCGAATTAGTAAAAGCGAGTAGCAATTGTGAGGTGAGACTCCATCCATTAGCCATTTTGCATAATGATTGATAATCTCCGCAAGACGCTTATTCTAATTAGAGATTTTTCAGTGATGATGGTTAGAAAATAAGCATTACAAATAGTAAAATGCATCATTTATTTATGATTATTTTATATAATAATAATTATAATTGTTTGGTATCTTATATTTACAGCAGTAGCGCTTGTTCAATAAACCTAAAATATTTATTTTCTTTATCGAATTGTTAGTTTACAAATAAAAAGCTAGGTAGCTAAAAAAAAGTGTGAACTTGTATCGCTTAGCTGCATATTTTTTAGGTCTGGCATCTCTGTAAATATAAAAAAGGATATATTTAAATTTAATCTACTTAAAAATTTATGTTTTTGTTAGAATAAATATGTTATATATACCAAAGTTTTAAAAATAATTTTAAAAACCTTTTCAAGACCTGTTTTTGGCCAAAAATTAAAAGCTGGTCACATGATTATTACGAGTTTTTGTAACACTGAAGATAGGGTATCCTTCAAGCACACTTTTTTTGAGAAAATAAAAAGTTAAATGAAACTAGGTTTCAAGAAAAGCATAAATTAAATAATTGCTGCGTAGTAAACTTTTTTTAGAAGGCTACATATGTAAGTTATAAAATATTTCCAAAACAAAATAAAACCAATTTTCTCGATATTATGAAACCGAAACATAGGTGGCCTCCCTTTAAAAGTTCAATTCACAATACTAAATCTCCTGTCAACCCATAGAAGGCTGTGATAAATTACTTGTCAAGAGGCGTTTTCCGACATCCAAATCCAGCATTCCATACAAATCCCCCCTAGAAAAGCAAAAGCATAATTTGGAAAAGACGAGTAGCTAACATGGACGATATGGTGCGTATGCAGGCGGGTGACGGCAAGTCGGTGCGGGCTCCTTTTGGTCTCCTCGATCGCTCCAGGGTTCTCCAAGAAATGTGCCGCCGCATCAGGCCATTGTCCGGCAGCGGCAAGAAAAACAACAACAACGACAACAACGATGAGGTGGAGCCAATTTTTCCGCTGACCGGGATCCGTAGCATCGAGGTGCTGCTCAAGGTGCTGCTCTGGGCGGAGTTCCACAAGGATGACGATGAACCCGCCTGGGTGACCAAGCAGGAGCCGGTAACGGCCTATGAGATGGAGCTGCAGGTCCATGACTGGGACAAGGAGTTCCTGCGCGAGAAAATCGAGTTCATTTGCGCTCTGATGAATGCCGCCGATTATCTGGACATTCCGTGGCTATACAAGCTTGCCGCCTATAAGATCTCTCTACACTGCCGCCGCTCCAAGGCTGCTGCCAAGGGTCTGGAGGAATATCAGGAGATAATCCATCGCTTGGCCATGTTCGATTGGACGGGCGAGACGGGCGGCGAGCAGGCTGTGGAGAAGGTCCCCCAAGAGAAGGCCATGTTCGATCTAAGCCACCGTGTGCACTTGGTGGTCATAAATTGCGCCTTTGTTCGCCAAGGATAAGATAAGAGCTAAGCTACTGGAGAGCAGATTGCGAAGGAGGACTGTTTTTAGGACAAATTCGACGGGACTAATACGATTGTTTTTATTTATACCCATCATTGTCTGTTCTAAAATGTTTTCTAACTGCTAACCAGCTGAACGGCATATATTTTTAATCATCCAAATTATGGTGTACCTGTAAATTGTACATTTTGCAAATTTATCTAAAGCTTTGAGCCTGAACTCAAACTCAATACTTTTTTTTTTTTTTTTTTAACCAACAACAAACTTGACCTTGAAACGCCATAAAAAAAAAAAAACCAAAATGAGATCAAATCGATCGGAAAAGGAGTAATTTCTGCCGACTCACGCTTGAGTATCCCCACCCCTCCCGATGATCGTTATGCCTTCCGTTTTATGCCGGCAACTCTATTATTCACAGGCCAAAATTGACGGCGAAATCAAAGCGAAACAGCGGTTAAACAATAAAAAAAATTTAACAATTATTGGCGGCAGAGCGGCTGTCCCGTAATGAATGAACCCCGATGCGAGTGCGGCAAATGAGTCAAGTCGAGTCGAGTCGAGTGGCAGCCACATCCACATCCACATCCAAGTACACATCCGCGAATGCAGGTTGCAGCAGCTTCTGTGAATGGAACTTGTAAATCAAGTGGCATTGGTGCAGAGTGAGAAATTAAAGGGACATTGTTGTGAGGTTGTAGATTCAGGGAAAAGAGTTTAATATCAAATCAAATATATGGTTAAGTTTATCGATTAATATATAAAACAATATATTAACAATGTTATTGTTCTTTTTAAAATTTAAAGAGAAATTTCCACCATAAATTAAGTTTGCCGCTTTTAGGGTGGAAATTTCTGTTTAAATTTTAAAAAGAACATCGATGCCCACACAAATCGCATTGTTTTCTATATTAATCGATAAATAGATAACTTTTTACTGTCATCCCAATTTTTATTAGTTTTTAGCTGTCAAGTAAAATTTTTGCAATTTATTTTCCAGCTGAAAATTAATTCAAAATCAATCGATTCAATTTATTTCTCTGCACTTGAAGATATTATGATGATCAACACCTCCAGCGGCGGCTTAACGATAAGCTGTCATGTCCATTAACCGACTCCGGTTGGACTTAAATTTTTCGGGAGCTTAGGCCATGGATGGTTGGATGGATGGGGATGGGATGGTAGAAACAAATAAAATTGTAAATGCAAGTACTGTTTAATTGAGGAACTGCCGCTGCCGCTGCCGCTGCTGCTGCCGAGATCGTGGCACACGCACATGTGTGTGCAGTTACAACATGCAGATGCAGATGCAGATGCAGTTTTCTGATGCAGATACAGATACAGAGTTACTCGCAGATACACATAGTTGCGAGCCGACTCATGGCGATCTTAGGGAAATTGCAAAACATTTACTCAGTTCCAACTTCACAGCCACGACTCCGATATCCGGTTGCCGGGCAAATGTATTAAATCATTTTTGTATTTGTATTTTTTTTTCTGTTGTTGTTGCTGTTTTATTTTTTATATATTTTCTCGTTAGCATGCACAGGAAAAAGGCAACTGAACAACGCTACCAAAATCATAGAGGAGCGGCATTCCCCCAAAAACAAAAGGTTTTTGTAAAAGGTAGTCAGGGAAATAATATGATATTGAGAGGTTTATGTATTATATTAATTATTAAATGTATATATTCAAATGTTAGCAGTATACGTATTAAAATAACAATATTTAAAATATTTTTTATAAAGTTATGGTACAAATAATGCAAGAATTTACCATATAATATTTTTATGATATTATTAATCATTCAAAATGTATATTTCTTTTAAAGAAAACCAATGAAAACTCACAAATATGGTACATATTTTTTTTATATACTATTTAATTCTAATTCGTGTCATTTTGATTAACATTTTCAAGCAATTTGTAATCCAAAGTGCCTCCCCAATGGAGGCTGAGGAATGCCAAAGTCCATTTAAAGCCAAATAAAAGCAAGCCGCCGAGTGTTGACCAACATTTGACTAATTAACACATCACAGTCAACTGGCAGCACTCGATAAATGGGTCAGCAGTACTCGCACACTCACTCCACACACACCCATGAGTGTGTGTGTGTCCAAACATTTAGTTCACTCGGCCTAATGTGGTTTTGATGTACGACTGACTAGAGAAAAAAATAGACTCCGACTTTGCTTATTTCTCATTTCTCTCGCAATGGCCAGCGGAAGGCTGGGAATCTTCGAGTTACAAGTGGCAACCGAATGCGTTTGGACACTCATCCAAATGGATGGTGACAGTCTCCAGGTGTTTAAGCCAAAAAAAGAGAAAAAAGACTTGCCACATTGATGGACTTCCGCCTTTCGCCGTGGCAATTCCGAAACCGAATTAAAAAAATTCCGCAGAACTGCTGCTGCTCCGCTTATAAATCCCCTAATTAAAAGTAATTAAGCTTTTGATTGGCTTTCATTACCATTCTTGTTTTTTTTATTTGTTTTTGTTGCTTTTTTTTTCTAGCAATAAAGTCAGTTTCATTCTCAGATACTTATGGATACTTCTACATGGATTATTAACTATTGTGAATTGATTTTATTTTCATTTTCTGATGACAAAATTATTTATTTTCTTAGGAAAAATATTGAAATATTAAATATTAATAATTTTATGCTTTATTTTCTGTTATTTGTATTACAGTTCGTTGATTGACGGTCAGAACGCTGCGTCATGTTGTTGCTGCCAACGGAAATGTGTCCAGCAGCAACAACAACAACAACAACAGACAACGCAAAAATTGCCCAACGAAAAAGTAATTTGCGAAAATCATAAAAAGTAGCGAATATAACTCCCGGCTGTATAAAGTGAATATATACAACCAGATCTTAAGTGGAACAACAACACACACAAAGGCCAAGCGCGAAAATAGCCAGAAAATTGCTGGAAGTCTTTTGGTTCACACCACAAAATAATAAAAAAAATACAAAAAGATACAAGAAAACTTGGACCCGCGACAACACCGGCAGCAAACACCCAGAACAACAATTATAGATACAACTGGAGCAACAAATAAAACCACAACAACAACAAGAACAACTGCAAGTGTCGTCGTCGCAGGTTTCTTATGCGCAAAAACCATTCTGTGATATCTCAAGACCCAAAGGTGAGTTGCACAAACATTTTGTCGGTGGGGGGAATAAAACAAAAATAAAAACAAAAACAAATTGAATTTCCAAAGGAAACCAAAGATAGAAAAAAACACTTGGCCTGCGGAAACGGAAATGCATTAACCTTTAGTTTATCAAGGTGTTTTTATGGAGGTGTAAAAGGTGGATTTGAAGGAAAAAAGAATAGAATAGGAGTTGGAATAAAGTTGGCATAAATAAACATGAAACAATAGAGACATATTATATTAATATATATAATAAAATATATTTTTTTATCCTAGAATTGGAGTTACATAAAAAGTAAGCCAAAAATTATAACCAATTTGAATTTTTTTGTATAAACTTTGATATTAAAATAGTTTTGTATATTTCAATGTATTTAAAATATATATTTTAACACTGAAAAAATCAGAATTTAATGTTTCTTTTATAAAACATCAACTTCAGGTATAGAAATATTAACCAATATAATAACATAATTATATAATTCTTATTCAGATTGAAATTATGCCTGGACTACGGTTTAAAACCTATAAATTAGATTAATTAGATAAATTTAAGTCAATTAATCAATAAGTTCTTCCATAAACAGCCAATCAAAAGCTGATTTCATTTCAACTATTATTAAATATGTAAATCAATCAAAGCCAATCCCATTTTTCAGCCATACGACTCTGATTACTGCTCTTTTCACCCTAACCATTTTCTTCCTTGGCCCGCTTCCTGCTTAGATCTTATCTCACCGGTTGTCCCTCATGTTCAGTTCTACTTGCTATATACCCATGTAATTATATAATAATATAGTGTGGTGGGTGTAGCTCCCATTCGAATGGGAACAGAATTGTATTTGCTACAAAAAATAAATGAAAAAGTATGAGAGTACATAGGAAAAAAATTTAAATAAAATAAATTATATTAAATATATAAATATATATAAATAAATGGATATAAATAGTTGTATATTAAGAAGTATGATTTATTCTTTTTCGTGCTTTTAAAAAATATATATTTGAAAACATTTATGATTTTTTTATAATTTATTTCATGAATTTTTACTAGGTTTATTACAGGAAACAATGAAATATTTTCGTTAGTTATTGAAACTTAATTTATATATTATATTACCTATATTAATAGCTAATTATTAATTATAAATTCTCACAATATAGAGCAAAGATAGTATTCTAGTATTAAATAATATACTTAGCAACTTAGTTTTTGCTTTACCGACTTCGTAAATATTTTCCCATTGCCACTTTTAGTTTTTTCCCTGTGTGAAAACCAGTTGGCGACTGGAAACCACGGGGGGGAGCACATTCTTCGACTGTCAGTGACAATTAGAGAGCAAATTATGCTAACTAAATATGCGACGTGCGATCTGGAGAGATCGGGGCGTGGCACTCTGGCGGATTGGCTTGGATTGATCCATTCCGATCCACTCCAGACACTCCAGCCCCAGCATCGTTGCATAAGTGCGGTTGGGCAATTTTCATTGGCTTCCCTGAACTGAGAGTCGAGTCTCGACTGGCAATTATAATTACAATTATAGATAATCGAATGCCCAGGAGAAAATGTGATTTACATTTTTTTGGCCAGAAATGTGTCACTTGTGTCAAGAAAATAATTTTTCGCTTGAAAATGGTTTACAACATGACAGTTAAAAGGTGTCAATCAGTAAGTAAAGAGTTTTGCAAGTTAAGTCTGAAGATATTTCCTTAAATTATGTGTTTCCTTTCTATTTGGCGTATTAATATTTATAGTAATTGTGTTTATTTTCGAACGATTTAATGCTGTTCCCATTAAAAACCAAACCCCTTGAAAAGCTGTCGCCCTTTCGGCACGAATCCGACTTTGTTTTATTAGTTAAAAGCCCAGAGACTATGGGCTAAGTAGGCTCTAATCATGATGGGAATGGGGGAGTAGGGTGCCTCAGACTGGGGAGTAGGGTGCCTCAGACTTGGGAGTAGGGTGCCTCAGACTGGGGAATGGAAACTGGGGACTGGGCAATGACATTCTGGCCACTTTGCATAATAAAGTTGTTGGCTGGCTGGCTGGCTGGCTGTTCCCACGCCCAGTTCCCCCAGTTCAGTTCAGTTCAGTTCAGCTTTTTCCCCCTCTATTTTATCAAGTGAGTTTTTATTGCTGTGTAATTTTGGAGTGGATTCGAGTTGGAAAAAAAAAACAACGCCCAAGATATACGAATGACACAAGTTTCCGCTTAATTGAGGGTTAGGTTCGATATAGATATAGATTTTACTTGCTACGTATGCGCAATATTGCCGAGTGTCTGACCGAATATTACGCATACGCGCCGTTGGCCGTTGCCCGTTAGCCGTTGGTCGTGGAAAATGCAATTTAAATTGTGGCAAGCGGAGGCACAAAAACAAAACTCCCTCGTAATTGCATCATTGCATATATAGACTGATCAATCAAGTTCCAAAGAAAAACAAAAAACAAAATAATAATAAATGGGGAAGCCCAACGAAATTCCACATTTTAAATCAATGAATATTTTGTAAACATTTCTCGTTGTTGTTACTGCATTTTGTTGTTGTTGTTGTTGTTGCTGTTGGCCCAGTTACGCGCCGAGCATAACTTTACACATAATAGCAACAAAAATCCATAGCCACACTCTCGCTTTCACACCAGACTGGACGGAATACAGAATGAAATATATGTACAATGTATAATACTTTATGGCAGCTCCACTTGGATTGGTAAATGCCTCTCCAAGACGGGCCTCTCTTGATATTCGTTGCCAATAAAACAGAAACAGAAACAGAAACCAACGATAATGCTTAATGAAAAAATTTTGTTGGAAAGCCTTACGCAAGGCCACAAAAAGACCAGGTTCAGCAGGTACCCTGTACCCTATATTCTATTTAAATATTTATTTACACGAATTTATGTAATTATAGAAATAATAATGGAGAATAAATCATTGTTTATTGTTTACAATGCAAGTGAAAAATCAGTCATGCTTTCACAGTTATTCTTAAATTTTTCCTGTTTAATTAGAGCATAAAATTCCAGTAAATTCTAGTTTATAATTTCCGGAAAAAGCATAGATTGAAAGTGAGATTATCCTGCTATTTTAAACAAATTATTTACCATAAATCTGCACAGCAAATAGCAAATGGTTGCTCTGCAAGAGGGGAAAAAGTAAACTAAGGCAATGTGTTGCACAACTAAATCGTATTTATTTAAAATTCCAAACCAATGCGAGCCCCGAAAGGTACCGAGTATCAACGTGAAACAACAGTTCAAATATTTAGGTGAAAATCCGTTCGGCCTGGCTCTTTGGCGGCTAAGAAATAAATATATATTTATATATAAATATATGTTTGTATGCAAACCTGAGCCTGATCGGATCGGATTGGAAGCGGATCGGGGAAGCAGTGGCGGTGGCGTTGGTAAACCTGCAGCGCATGTCCCAACCTCACAGGTTTCGGTATCCCGGGTATTTCGCCCCCACGCCGAATGAATTTTGTGTCTCAGTGTCTCAGTGTCTCAGTGTTTTGTTTCTTAGTTTCGGCTGCCTTGTATTTATTTTCCTGTCTCTGATTTTGGCCTAGCGATAGCCGAGTGACTTATTTTCGCCATGTTAAGGCCTCGGCATCGGCGTCTGTTCAGTTCAGTTCGTTTAAGAAATCAGGTGCCAGGGATTTTTTAATTAGACTGAAATTAAGGCTAAAGGGTTTTTTTTCAATTTATAAAAGTGTTTTTAATGTTTTCATCTTATCATAAAATTGATAAATATTAGTAGTTAAATGTAAACGAAAAATATAATAATTGTCTTAAGTTTTAATGAGGTTCTGGGGTAATTATATATCCATAAATCAATAAAAATTAAAATTAAACAGGAAGAGTTATCAGCTTTGGTAGACTGATGATTTTATATTCTAGAAATTGCATTCAAAAGAATGTAATATCGATCTTAATAACAAAAATGTCAATATAATAATAATTTTGCCAAATCAGCATTAATTCTAAATCAAAAACCCTTTCTGTGTGGGTTAAATTTATTAAATACCATACCAAGTTCAAGTTTTATTCACTTTGGTATTAAATATTAATTAAAAATAGCTTTTATTTCGATTACTAATTATTTTACTATTTTTACTCGGCTTGGTAAATAAATTCCTTTAAAACAGAACGAAATACTTCAGACTGTAAAAATTAAATACTAATAATTATCATATAAATAATTTATCCTTTGCATATAAATATAAATTTTTGCTCTATTACATTGTCTTTTATGTATATACTATAAAGATATACAATCCATAATCCCCGGTCCACTATGAACCTTTCCATTCCTATCGATCATCGGCCATGGCCGATTAACCTTCACTCCAATTCAGTTGGAGTGGCAGCTCAACGCCCAATCGAAGTTACCAAATTTTAATTTGGATCATTTTATTCGCTTACATAATAATTCCATGGAAAATTTCTTTCTCCGCTCTAGATACTATGTACATATAACCCCGCGAAAGTTGAACACTTGTTTATTATTATTATTTAAATTTAATTTTCGGGGTTTCTTTGTCATTGGATTTGCTTTGCTCTGCTAAATCTATTGTTCTTTTGCCAGAGTTTAATTAGAGCGAAGCGTTCATTGACTTGTGGTGAAAATTCTGGAACTACGAATATTTATATAATATTCTTTTATCAGATATCTCGTAAATCACACAACATTTTAAAAGCTCAGAACTAACCAATGGAATGTCCCGCATCGCCTGAGAAATAATTCCGTAAAAATAACCAGAACAATTAGATAATGTTTGAGCCAAAAGCAAAAGTAACATGAGAAAAACGAAGGAAAAAAAATGAATTACGTCCAATTTAATCTATGACACCATCGCCCCAAACTGCTTTCAAATAATCTAATTAAATTTAAGTAAAGCAACAGGCGCAGCAACAACAAAGAATTATTTATTGCCAATAGCTTTTTGGCCGGCGTGTTGCCTTTCATTCAATATATACAAAGGCCTACAAAAAAATATAAGAAAGGCAGCAAGCCTAGGACGCACCGAACTAAGATACTCTGGATTTGAGCTTTATTTTTTAGTATAATAAAATATAATTCGAAACTAATTACAAATCGATGCTTAGCTTTCTTTTTTGCATTTATTTATTATTGCTGGTTTTTAATAGGACTCTTGGCCAATTTTGTGCATTATCCATATATACCGTATATACCTATGTATATGTAAGTACCCTGGACTGCCAAATAATTTAAGAATTAAGCCACTTTGGTGTACCCTCGTTGCGGTTATGAAAAATGCCTTCAAGTGGCTGGCGGCAACTCCAAGGCTTGGCCTGGAACGTGGTCGCCTCTATGACGAATCTCTGGCGGTGTTGGTGGCTCAAAGGGGGAACCCATGAAATCAGTGATCGGGGATCGGGGATCGGGGATCGGGCATGGGGGAACTGGCACTACAGGCACCGTTAGGCACCGACCACAGAGCACGCGAACAGTTTTCATTATTTACTGTTTATGATACTTCTACGCCCCGAAAGTGAACTTCAATTTGAAAGGTATATTGACTATAAGACAGTGTATAAAAATATAAATTTAACATAAAAATATACACGTTTTATTTAATATTATTTTTACAGTTGGTATTCAGTATTTATTTAGGTGTTGAAAATATTAAGTGAGTGCAAAATCGTTTGTTAGTTCAAATTATTTCAATTTCAAGCTTTAGAGTTAACATTTACCATTAAAGTTTAAACTTTTAAATAAAAATTCAAATTCTATATTTATCTTAAAAGATTTCAACTGTAAAAGAATGATGTTAATATTTCTATAAAATCTATAATATTTTACTTATTAATATTATTAATATTGATATTAACTCAGTGAATAAATTTAAGTAGAAGTCTTTTTTATATTTTTTTTTAAATAGCAATTTGATAGCAAACTTAAATATATATATTTTAGGAGCTTTATTTATTGTTCTTCATCTTGCTATATTTTATATTTTCTTTACTGATTTTTATAGTATAGTATAGTATTTTTATAGTATATATATAGTATTTTTTTAGTATTTTTATAAATGCTATTAATAATTTTATAAATGTGGTATAAAATATTATATTACATTTTTTCTATATCTATAACATTCTTTAATATCTATATAAGTTTTTTTTGATAGTTAATAAACAATGAAATTTTACTCTTAACAATACGTATTTCTGTTGATAGAAATATGTTTCTTTTAGAGAACTCTCCCATTGAATTTAATTATTTTTAAATCTAAAATATATATTTAGGGTATACTTTAATAAACTGATCAAACATATTCGTTGATCCACATTTAAAGAGTATTTTATTTTGGCTGTCGGCCTGCCGCTTTTTGTTTTAACTTCTTTTTTGATTGCTAAACAACAATTTGGCAGCCGCTGTTGCCGTTGCCGTTGCTGTTGCTGTTGCTTTTGCTTTTGTTGTGTTGCCGTGGCTGGTTCTACGAACAAAATGAAAATGAAAATAAAGAAAAATTAAATAAAGCCAGAAATTGGAGCGCAGTGGACAGGCGCAAGTCGCCAGGCACAAGACACACACAAGCGGATTCCTGCCCAAAGTCCAGTCCCATTCCAGTATTTAGCCTTAGTTTAAGCGTTGGTCTCGGTTTCAGTTTCAGTTTCTGTCTCGAATCACGTTCCATTTGATTGTTTCTATTTTTTGTTGTATTTTTGTTTTTTGTTTTTGTTTAGTATGCCAGCATATTTCTCTTTTTTTTTTGTTAGTGCACTTTGCATTGTTTTTTGTTTTCGGGGTTTGGCAACTGCGCCCAACAATAAAAATGCTTCAAGCATTTGGCGTCTGCACTTGTGGGCGCCAATAAAACCAAAAGAAAAAAATTAAGCTATATAGACAGCAGACACTCGGTAAAGTAAACCAATAAAAGGATATATATGTTAGTTCCGTTAGAATTCCTTTAGAATTTGGAGCTAAATCAATAATTTAAAGGAAAATACATTTAATTTAATTTGTTAAGTACTTAAAATATTGTAGCACTTTGGAGATAATGAAATAAATGAATAAATATTATAACTAAAATAAAAATATATATATATTTTTTGTATATATTGTTTTAATACAAATAAAGTACTACTAAATATTAAATACATCTGCCTAAACATTTAAACATAGCTCCTAACTAATATATATTATATTAATTTTAAACATTTACGTTATATTTAATATTATATATATTATATACATGGAGCGCTCACTGTATCCAGAAAACGACAGGAAAAATACGGGGGGGGGGAAAAAAGTCTTCAACCTGTCGCGTTTTTGGTCAATTAGCCACGGCGCGTATGAGTAATGCCCAGCGACAAGAAGTCCGAGTTGAAGCTGAAGTTAAAGCTTACAAAAAATATATATATAATAATAAGAAACGCAAAAGTAAAGTGTTATTTATGATTCGATTTCTTCCAAGCTCTGTCCTTGATTTCGCTTTTGGCATTTTCGGGGCGTCGAAAGTGACGGGCGAAGTTGGTTTGGAATTGAATTGGATTGTATTAAATTGATGGGCGGGCAAGCCTAAGTTCTTTCTGGCCATTCAAGTGTTTTTTTTTCAAGTCGAAAAGGTCTACGAATAATAGAATGGTTATTGCAGAGCAAAAATGTAAAGGAAATATTTCTAGGAGAATAAAAGGGGAAACTGCTTTCAAAGAATTTCATAGGAAAAATATTAATTAATTGCTTTGAGTCACAAAATATATTTGTTAATGTAAATAATAGAATGCTTATTAATATACAATTTCTTTTATAAATTTGGTGTAAAGAATTACTTGAATAAAATGTAGTCTTTTTTGTAAAATGCATAAATCATTAAGTGTTTAACTGGTTCATTTTTTATGGAATTTTCTATAGAAAATGAGTGACACTTTTTTAGCCTCATTATTTATATTTAAAAAACGCTTTATGCTTAAAAACTAGCTACTATTAATTATGAATTAACCTTTTTCTATATTATTCAAAGTTTAGCTTCCTTTTTTAGTTTAATTACTTTTTCAACATTGATTTGATTTCCCGATTGTTTTGTATGTTCATGATTTAGTTATTTTCGTGGAGTTTCAATTATGCAATCGAACGGAAAAGCATTCGCTGATAGTTTGTTGAAAAACTGCACTCCTCTCTCTTTTCTTTTTGTTTTTTCTAACGATGCGCTCAAGTGCATTTGGAAAAAACGATTTTTACTTCAGGCTTTGCCTTGGCTTTTTTTTGTATTTTATTTTATTTTATTTATAAAGCGACGCGTGCTTAAATTTTCAAGCGTGTTTTTCACTCAATTTAATTAAGTGCTCTCGACAACAAAAACTGTTGTGAGCGTTTTTCCTTTAAATTTCTGAATGTTTTTTTGGTATTTCCAATTGATTAACGGCTGAATGAGCCTGTTTAGGCCATTGTTTTGCTGGATTTTTGTTAAGATAAATGCTGAGAATACTTGGTATACGAGGAGATGACATTAATACTGTTTTTTGGAGAAGAAGGGACGTGAAAATTTAGGGATTGTTAGGTTTATGAACAAGGGAAATAATATACATAATTTCTATGTACTAAAAATTAAATAATACTTAAAATATTTAGTATTGCTAACCAAGACATTTTATTTATTTATTTTACTTGCTACATTTTCTTATTATCATATTTTCCAGATGGCATCCTTAACCTTGCACTGGATAGTTATAGCTCTGCTAGCGGTGACGTCGCTGACAACGGCAGCAACGCCTTCACCCACAACGGCAGCGACAGCAGCAACCACAACAGCGACTGCGACACGGCAGCGTGGCGCCAGAGGACAAGGTGGACAAGGACAGTTACAGCTACAGTTACAGTTACAGGGACCAGGTCAGGGGCCAGGTCAGGGACTAGGGATGGCAGGAGTAGGAGGCTTGGCATCCACGACAAGCACTGAGGCGCCAACGCTGCGGGCGCCACGCCAGCGTCGACCGCCGACAACGCAGTCGATCGACATAACAGTAAGCTCAGGTCGCAGTCGCGGTCGCGGCAACACTCGCAGTGGCAGCAGCAGCAGCACAACGCCGCTTCCCTTGACTACCACCGCTAGACAGCGGCGACGCAGCAGCAGCAGCAGCACAGCAAAAACAACCACAGCAGCGGCAGGAAAGACAGCGGAAGCTGCTGGAGGTCGATCCTCCAGGGATCGGGGGAGTGTGCGAGGACAGCGACAGCCGCGCGATACGCCGCTTCTGGACAGTGAAGCAAGTGCCAGCAGCAGCAGCAGCAGCAGCAGCAGCATCCGTCGCAGCTGGCAGGCACCGCCACCGTACAGCAGCTACAGTTCCAGTTCCAGTTCCAATTTCAGCCTTTCTGCGGATAATACCAGTGCCAGTGTCAGTCCCAGCTTCAGCTCCACTCGTGGCGCATTAAAAACGTGAGTTAAATCTGAAAATTAAGATGTTTATCAAGGGGAAACCTATATCAATATCCTTGACAGGCCGCGCATGATCCAGAGACTGGTGGCTGGCCACATTCACAATGCCCAGGGACACTCTACTTACGAAGTGTCGGCGGTGAGTGCCAACAGCTCTTCCTCCAGCTTTGTGGCCACTTCGAGCAGCAGGATTACAGACACAACCACAACCAGGACAACGACAACGACAACGACAACGACTACGACGCCCACAGCGAAGGTGGCCTCTTCCCTGAGAGGCAAGGCAAGCAGCAGTTACAGACTGGCCAAGCCCTCGGTCAGGCCGAGACTGACCACGCCAGCAGCTGTCACAAGATTCAGCAATCCGCCCAGCACCTCTAGATCCACAACACCACTGCCTCCTCCTCCTGCTCCTGCGTCTCCGTCGCCGCCTTTGGGCTCCCACAGCTCCTTGAGCTTCAGGCAGCCGAACGATGATGACGATGAGGCTCTGCTGAACGAACCCGATGACTTTGACAACTGGGATAATGGCATTTTGCGGCTGAGCGCCGGCTCTGGCAAGGAAGCAGAGGCTCCGGCCAAGAAACCGCCCAAGGACGAGGCCAAAAAGACGCTGGCCGATCAGGTAAGGGATGGCAAGTACGGTCTCATAGAGAAGGAGCTCTTCCGACGCGTGCCCAAGCGACCGGGAGTGCTGAGTTATGCCCGCAACTCGGAGGTGCCGCTGGACAACGAGCGCAACTATGGCGGCCTGAATGAGGAGGACATTTGGCTGGCCGAGGATCATTTGCTGGTGATCAAGGGCGGAGCTTTGAACGAGGAAGTGGAGGACAATCAGCAGGGTCCTTGGCCGGCCATCGATGATTACGATGCGCCCGGGCGGCAAATCAAGCTGCCGGAGAATCCAGCTGTGCCGCCTCCATTTCCCGTGCAGCTCGAGCCGCATGGGCCGCTGCAGCTTATCCGAGATAATCAACTCGAGATCCTCCGTCCGGCGGCTGGCAATGCAACGCTATCCCTTGAGGGTGGCCACCACCAGGGCTACGCGGGCACCGCCGCCGAAAATCTCGCATCGCATCCTGCTGCCCGGACGGGAGCGCAATCTTCGGCTGCAGCACCTGAGCCAGCTCGTCCGAAAGCCCCGGCCTACGTCTATCCGGCGCCCTATGCCCCCTGGCTGCTCTACCCCAACGATACGGGGCCGTCCCGGGGTCTGTTGAGGACACCGCCGCTCCTGGGTCCCTGGCTGATCAATGGGTTGAATGGTAATGGATCTTTTGCGGGAGATTTGCCGGGAGTGCCTGGCAATGTGAGTGATTTTGATGAGGACGATCCCTCGCTTTACTATCCGCCGGCGTACAGTTTTGTCTATAAGAGCAACTATTCGAACCCAGTGCCGCCGGGACCTTTGGTGCCGGGAATAGTGCTGCCACCGCCACCAGATCAGTTTAGTCGATTGGAGACCACTCGTCGACCACCGATCACAGGCAGTGCTACTGGCAGCAGCAGCAGCAGCAGCACAAGCACTACCAGCAGCAGCACCAGCACCAGCACCACGACTACAACGGTCAGACCGCCAGTGCCGTTGCCCACCATCAGGACCTCGTACAAGCCCAAGTATAATGCCATCACTTACCTGCCACCGGCCCCCAGACAGAGTCCACCACCACCACCGCCTAGCTATGTGGAGCGAGTGCCAGTGCCAGTGGCTGTGCCCATACCCATTTATCCCGTGAACTACACGCCCCGGCCGCAGCTTGTGTTCGTGCCCAGCTCTACGGAGAGCACGCTGCAGGACACACCGCTGGATCCGCCACTCTCCAAGTCGAATCCCATTTACTACGAGTACTTCGAGGCCAAGCGGCAGCCGGGCTCGATCAAGTCCAATGTCATTGATGACTTCTTGGCCACCAAGCCGCCCAAGCGGCATCATCACTACCATCATCATCAGCGGGAGCATTTGCAGCACTACAAGGCCTCGCCAAGTCCCTCGAATGATGTCGCCGATGTGGTCAACATTACACCCAAGCCGAGGACCGCCCAGCTGCAGCTGCATGCGGAGTATGAGGCCTCGTTGGGACAGCTGTTGCGAAGCAATCTGGTCTCGCCGCCGGCTGGAGGTGGTTCAGGCAGATTCCAGGTGGGTGATCAAGGCTATTGAATATATTCTTTATAAATAAATATATTTTTTGTATTCCCTGACAGGCTCCTGATTTTGACAAGCAACCCTTTCTGCCCATGGTGAACTACAGCGCGGATGAGCAGGATCAGAATGCCTTCAAGGCCATTGTCTACCAGCCACCTGGCCAGAGGCAGCGCCATCTAAGAGTGGGTAAGCAGCAGCTGCAGCTGGAGCCCAGCCTGGAGGCCTCGCCGCCGGATTCCTACTTGCCCGGACGCCATTTCCGAGTGGGAAAGCAACAGCAACATCTGCAGCAGCAACAGCAGCAGCAACAGCAGCAACAGCAGCAGCAGCAACAGCTTTTCGAGCCACAGATCTACAGCACGCCTGGGCCACAGTTTGCTGAGGATCCCCAGCTCCGGCCACCGGCTCCGGTTCAGGGGAATCCCCTCCAATTCTGGCAACGGCCAGCGCCACAGTTTAAACGCGTGCGACCCAGCAGCAAGCAGGGACATCCACATGGACTTCCCCATCCGCTGTCCCATCAATATCCGCAGTACTATGCCCATGGCTATCCGAGTGCTCCGTCCGCGGAGCCCCTCTACCGCCTGGTGCCCGTAGCCCAGCACAAGCACTGGCGGAGTGGCAAGCCGCATCAGGTGCAATCGCAGCCCATTCAGGTGCAGGCACAGAATCAAGGCTACCCCGATCGGAGCGTGAACTATGGCCACAGTCTGGCCAGCGATATCCTGGTCAACTACAACACCAACAATCAGTTTAATCCGCAGGCGGAGCTGGTGCCCCAGGCCCAGTTGGCGGCACCACCACCACCTCCACTGTCATACCAGGCCCAGAGCGGTCAGCCTTTGTGGTCGGAAAGGGAGCGGGAGCGAGATCGCGACCGAGACAGGGATCGGCCAGTGCGACATTCCAGGGAGCAGCATCAGTAGGAGGTAATAATTCATATAGAACGGGTGCAAGTGTAGGGTAATATTAACCCCGAGAAGGAGAGTAAGTAAGGAGATCTTTTTCATCATTTTGGTTTTATTCTCTTCGCTCTGATTTCTTAAATAATCCCTAAAAAGTGTCCTTAGGTTACAAATTCGCCCTACGACTTGTCATTTTGTTGGTGTTTGACCCAATAGAATTTTTTTATATAATAAAACAATAATCGTAATCACAACCATCATCATCATGATAATAATGATGGTTTCTATGTCATTGATAAACGTAGTGTCAACATGTGATTTATAGGAAGGCCAATCCGCTATCGATGCTAAATGGAAATCCGTCGACTCTTCGCCTGACAAAAGGTCTCGTATATTGTGGTCTGGATATAATCGAAATATTAATATAATATCAATTATTATGTTAAATAATTTGTATTCCCTATGCATATTCCACGTTTTTTTTTTATTTTTTGACTTGTTCTATTTCCAGTATTTATTAGTTAGTTTACCTTTTTGATTTCCGTTTCTTTACTTCAAGTTTTATTCTTCTTCTGAAAGTAAAAGCAATTTCAGATCCTACATTTTCAGGATTTTATCGATTTTGATTCTTATTTCACATCCGAGTTTATTTTCAATTTTATCTCTTACAATTACGAATAGTTACATTACGTATAGCTGGTCATATAGGATAAACCCCATTTGGTCCTGTTGCCTAAACCTCTCGTTTGCTATCGATAGCGGACATCATCGATAACACGATATCGATAAAGACAATTGATAACGGGATATCGCCTATTGCTGACTTCGTAGCAACAAACACACAAAAAACCACACATATTTATACCATAATAAATAAATACGTACATATATTATATATACTCTCAAACCTATGTAAATAAATATCAAGTGTACGCAGTTATTCACTTAGTCTTAAGGGCCAAAAAAAAATATATATATATTTACACATACATATATGCGTTATCGATATCTGTAGGATATCATTTGATTATCCTTAGTGTATCCTATAGCCGCCTGTTTTATCCTGCACATAAAATGTATTATTTTTTTCTATTTATTGTAATTCCTTTTTGAATGTTTTCCAAAATCATTGCAAAACTTTGTATAAAAGCCATAACAACTAAGGTCACTATAAGTTAAAATACCGATATGAAACTAATAAAAAAAAAAACAGAAAACTATGCATGTACATTTTACATATAAATAATATATTACTTTTAATCGGATTAAATGTATTCCTTCTTTTTTTTTTGTAATTGTAAACGTAAACGAATTAAATGTTTTAGAAGCAAATTCTAATTGTTTAAATAAGGCAATAAAGCAAAGTGTAAAAATATGTAATATATTTGGAGTTATATAATTTTACATTTTAATAAAAACATATATTGTTCCACAGACTCTGAGTTTCATTATTATTATGGGAGATTCGTTTTAAAAAATGTGAGAAACTTAATAAAGAAATCATAAAAAAGAAATACATTTTTTAGTAATTTTTTTTTAATTTAAAAAAAACTATATAAATATTGATTTTTAAAATTTGAAAATATGTTTCTTAGGTTCAACTGCTTTCGCTTTACAGGATCGTATAAAAATATTTCAAAAGAAACCCCTCAGAAAGAAGTTATCGCAGTTTGAGCGATATTCTAAGTGAAAAAAATATCGCTCAAACAATAATCATTATTTTTTGAGCAATATTTTTTCGCTTAAATAATTATAATTATTCTTCGAGCGATAAAATAAAACTCAAAAATTAATGATTAAGGGCAGTGAAAATATATATCAATCAATAAATAATCATTAAAGGTTGATTTTTATTTTTTTACTTATAATGA
>VNJQ01007946.1:0-25454 GCA_008042515.1 Drosophila truncata
GATGACCTGATAATAGCTACCAACAGCATCCAAATGCTTTCGCAGTTAAAGCATGAGTTATCCAGCAAGTTCCAAATGAAAGACTTAGGCAAGTTATCGTATTGCTTAGGCATAGAATTTAAACAAAGTCCCGATAAGACAGAGTTCGCCATGTCTCAACAGAAGTATATAGCAGACATATTAAAACGTTTCAACATGGAGAACTGCAAGCCCGTTAATACGCCAATAAACACGAGTGAAAAATTGTCGACCAAAATGTGCCCAACCACCGAAAGCGAAAAGAAAGAAGTTTCCAGCATGCCATATCAGAGCTTAATAGGAGCCTTAATGTGGTTGGCAGTGTCAACGCGCCCCGATATTGCATTTGCAGTTAGCGCACTAAGCCAATATAATACCAATTTTGGGAAACAACACTGGATTGCTGCAAAAAGAGTATTACGCTACTTGAAAGGCACTCAAAACCATTGCTTGTTGTACAAACGAAGTGGCCAAGACCTAATTGGCTATGCGGATGCTGACTGGGCCGCCAACATCGACGATCGCAGATCTTTTACAGGTTTTGCCTTTAAGCTCGCAAGTGCGGCAATATCCTGGGAAAGTAGGAAGCAACGGACAGTTGCTTTGTCAAGCACGGAGGCCGAGTACATGGCCCTTTCGGACTCCTCTAAAGAAGCAGTTCATCTTAGAAGTTTCCTAGAAGAAGTTTTGGGCCAATTGAAGACGACTGTCATCCATAACGACAATCAAGGAGCTGGTCAACTTACACGCAACCCAGTATTTCACAAGCGCACCAAGCATGTTGACATTCGCCATCATTTCATCCGTGAGCTGGTTGAAGAAGGAACTATATCCGTAAATTACATCCCAACGACCGAAATGCCTGCAGACATATTGACGAAAGGACTTGGGGCCTCAAAGCACAACACATGCAAGACATCCTTGGGTATACTCCGCTTCGATAAACACCTTACCAATTGAGGGGAAGTATTGGAAATACAATTGGCAGCACATTAATCGTCACCTCGCATATCGTATAACTTAATATCGTATACATTGTTATCGAATAAGTCTAATCTCTAAGTTGCTAAAGTTATGTCATCTCCATCTCTGTCGCCTACAACTAAATAAAACTTAATCTCTTATTCAAGTATACCTATAAAACTATTTGCTTATCAACCTTAAAGTTACAACACCTTCCCATAAAAGCCTCTACGAAATGGAGCGCCGACTGTTATTTCACTCGTTGTGATTTATTGGTCCTGGAGGACATCAAACTAAAGGGTTACATAGCAGCGGAGACGCCCGAACTCTCAGAGGATAATATGCAGCTATTGATTAAATCAATGGCTGCTTTTCATGCCGCCAGTTTAATTTACGAACACAAAACCCAAAATAATATAGGCGAATCTTATGCTGATCATTTGTTTGAGATCACGGTGGCCTCGGAGATAGCCTGGTTTACCACAGGACTCGCTGCGGTTCTGGCTGCTGTACGGAGTCTTCCTCAATATCAGGGAAAGAGAGAACAGAAATTTATAGACTCTAAACTTCTTAAGATAATGGAAGAAATCTACGAGCAGGCTGCTCCTTCAAAAAAGTATAAGAATGTCCTGTGTCATCGTGATCTTTGGACGGGGAATATATTTTTTCCAGCCGAAAAATCAGCAGCTGCTTTGCTCATAGATTTCCAAACCTGTCGCTATACTCCACCAGCTGCCGACTTGAACTTTTGTCTTTACATGAATTTCAGTTCAAAGAACAGAAGGAATATGGAGCGTAAATGCATTGATTTGTATTACAGTTTTTTAGTACAAAATTTATCAGATTTTGAGCTTGAGAAATTGATGATTGAAAAGGCCGAACTCCTTGAATCCTATGAGGATTATCGTCTGTTCGGTGTGGTCTACAGAGCAGTGGCTGCTACAATTGTCAAGGTTCCCCCGGAATTTATAACAAATGACTTCAAGTATGTGGATCGCACTGGGATTATCCTAAGACATATGGCAAAGGATCTTGAATTTGGTAGATATATGGAGGAGTGCTGTGTGGATGTCATGGAGATGGCCTTGGCCAGGGAAAACATGTGAGCGAATCTGACGATAAGGAAGTGTTTTTGTTCTTATCGGCAGATTCCCTTTATATTGCGATAAGAAGTGATTGTAAATAAGAGAGAAATATATTTAAAAACATTATCGAAGCGGAGATGCTCTTTTATTTATGGAAGAAGGTTTGGAGAGTTATATTTAAATATTAACATAACATGAGACACAAAAATATACGAAATTTAATTAAAATAAAAAAATAATTTATATAATAAATATTTTTAATTCAGTTAGTTAAAAATGACTGCAGAGAGGACGGCTTATACAATGTTAGACTTTTTAAGTTTTCCAATACAATTTATATTAATTAATATTCTTAAAATTTCTACACAATTATTGAGAGTTAAATATTTTTTAAAATAAAATACATTTAAGCCTAATGATACCAGCTAATATACCCCATACTTGGTACAGTATCTTCTCCTGAGTATAACTCTTAGATCCCATTGAAAATGAAAACAGTTCCCAGCTAAGACTCGAGCTGTTCAATCGCGATTGTCAAAGAGATTTATAAACATTTATTGATTGTTAAAGATTCAACATATAAAAAAATGAGTAACGACGACTACAATCCCGTACTGACGCGTGAAAATCGCCTGGAATTGTTTACCTTAGACGAGTGTAAAGAGGTTTTATTAAATTTATTAAAGGATAAGAATCAACGGGGAGTTTTAAAACGTTTTGAAATAGTGTCGGCCTCAGAACATGTCGGTTTCTTGGGTGAATACTTTCACCTGAATCTCACCTATCAGTTGGAGCACCAAGAAAACGAACAGACCACGCGACTGTTTGTCAAATCAGTGATCTTTCAGAATGCCAATATGGTATTCTATATGGAAAAGATGGGTATCATCAGAAAGGAGATTAAGCTATACGAATTGTTGCTCAATCAGCTGAAAAAGTTTAGTAAGTTTAACATTTTTGTATAATAATATTTATAAATAAATATATAATATTTCTTATAGCCCCCCATGTGTGGTGTGCCAAGTGCTATTTCACCCGCGATGATCTTTTTGTAATGCAAAATGTGGAGGATATGGGTTATGTGTCCTTGCCACCAGGCACTCGTTACCTTAGCGAGGATCAACTGAATCCTATACTGAAAACTCTGGCCACTTTGCATGCCTGCAGTATTGCCTACGAAAAAGAGCACGGAAAAACCATTGGAGTTGAGTTGAAAGAGTGGCTAAAGGAAATATCTGTGGACCCCGATGTGGAGTGGTATACCACAGGCTTGAGGGTGAGTTTGGAAACGGCTAAATATAATTATTTACCTATAATTTAATCTTTTCCTTATACAGGCCGTCCTGGCAGTCGTGGCCACACATCCCGATGTCCGCAATAATGCCAAGGCTCAGGAATATATAGCCAAAGATCTACCCAGATATTTGGACAACGTGTACTACATGGTTAATCCCTCACCTTTACATCGCAATGTTTTCATTCATCGCGATGCCTGGGGTGCTAATGTCTTCTATCACAAGGAGCAGCCGCAGGAGAAGAGGTCCCTTCTGGTCGACTTCCAGCTGTGTCGCTATGCCCCACCAGCCATAGACTTTCACCTGGTCAGCTACCTTAATTTGGAGCCATCCAAACGTAAAAAGATGATAGGCAATCTAATCAAAACGTATTACAATACCTTGGCTGAAGATCTCAGGGAAATGGGCATCGATGCCGGAAAAGAACAACTAAGTTTGGAGGAATTTGAGCAATCCCTCAAGGATTTCGCTTTATTTGGTGCAACATACAATTGCATAGCTGCCACAATCCTGCGATTGCCTGATAATTATCTGAAGAACCTCAAGGATACGCAACCCGCGGACTTTCATCGTTTCTGTAATGTGGATCGCACTGAGGATGTTTTACGTTTGATGAAAGATCATCCAGACTTTCGGGATTATATGTACGAGTGTGTGGAAGATTTACTGGAACTGACGTATAATAAAATAAACTGATTAATCGGCTTTGGCTGTTTTGCTATCTTGCTGGTCGCCTGGTAACACTCGGCTTTTTATCAGTCATCGGGGTGAGGTCTCCCTGTGTTTACTTAACGCGATTCAAGAGCGAAGTGGAGATAATCTTATCGGTGAAAGTTGATAAGGTTTGGTCTGTTTTTGGGGTATATTAGACTTTTTGTATATAAGTATGAAGACTTTATTTTGTAAACATAAATTTAGGATTATTATTTTATCTAGGGATCATGTTTTAAGGTTTTATGTGGAGTAAAGCAATGGTTTTGAAAGAATTATTAAAATAAATTATTTAAAAAAACAAAATAAAAACATATCTAGGGTATGATAGGTTCTATCTTTATAGAACAGAAACCCTTAGACTCTTCTTTTATCCCCAAACTTTTATTATAATCTCTAACATTTGTCTAAGAGAGCTTCTCCCAGACTCATCATAAAAGATATTTCTCCCTGACAGCAATTTTAATACGTTTTTAGAAGCCAAGTAGTTAACATCTATATATTGTTTAGCCATGGATCTACTAAGTTTAGAGGAATGCCTCCTCATAGCCCAAAGAACCTTACCAGAAAGTGATAAATCCAACCTAAAGATCCTGAAATCCGAGCTAGATTTAGGCTCCAATGACCTAATGGGCTATATGGGAGAGTATTACAAATTTCGCTTAATAGTTGAAGACACCTTGAAGCAAGATAAATATAAACTGGAATATTTTATCAAGAGTTTGCCAAGGAATAATGAACCACAGAGAGAGGAATGTGAACGCAAGGGAGTATTCCTGAAAGAGTCTGCCCTATATACAAAAATACTGCCAAATATACAGAAATATGGTAAGAATATATATAAAAAATTATTGCTTAGAAGTAATTAAATATTGAAACTCAAATATAATTTAACTATTTTTTTAGCCACCAAAAAACTCTTTCCCAAGTGTTACTACAGTCGGAATGATATTTTAGTCCTAGAAGACCTTACCCAGCAATATAGACACCTTAAAACCTCGGAAAACTATACCATAGATCATTATAAACAAGTATTGGAACACTTGGCGGAACTGCATGCTTCTAGTATAGCCTGGGAAGAAAAGGAGCACTTGAATATCCAAGAAAGCTACAAGGATGTCTTGACTGAATTGCTTTTAAGTGGTGATAATTCCTGGTTCATTACAGGACTTAAGGTAGGTTTTACTTCGTTAATAATAAATGTATTTATATAATTTATAAAATATTACCCAGGCCATAGTATTCCTGGCAGCCCGTCATCCCAAATATCAAAATGCAGAAACGCAGAGTTTTATCCAAAATAAACTCTATAATCTTTTAACCAAATCTGAGGAGTTTGTGGCTCCCTCAAAGACCATAAGGAATGTCCTTTGTCATCGTGATACCTGGGATAGGAATATATTTTTTCAGTTCGAGAAGGAGAACTCAGTTTTTCCCAAAGCCTGTTGCATTGTGGATTTTCAACTAACCAAATATTGTTCTCCTACTTTAGATGTTTTATTTCTACTCTATATAGTGGCTCCAGCTAAAGTTAGAGAAGAAATCTATGAAGAGTGTCTGGATTACTATCACAAGTCATTAGAGTCTCACTTAATAAGATTGGGTTTGTCTCCGGATATTATAACCAAAGATGACTTCCTGAAGGAGTGCCAAAGAATGCGTTTTGCTGCCTTAATTATTTGGGCTTTGACAGAACCTCAGACAAAAATGTCGGTTAGTGTTTCAAATAGCCTGAGAGCTGCAGAGCCCGAGAAATTCGATTATTATCTCAACTGTGATCGCAGTGAACTGTTACTAAGGGTAATGGAGATACAACCGGGCTACGAGGAGACTATCATGTTGCCCATACAAGAGCTATTGGATTATCTCAGGGAGAATGAGAATTTATATGCCTAGAAAGTAGAGCTTTTATCTAAATTTGTTCACTTGAAATCTTATCGTTCGCTGAACTTCTATTGTAAAATTAAATGAAATTAAACTAAATACTTTATTTTTCCTGTTGAAAATTGTATTTTATTTGGAACCTATATTTGTAGAGAGCAAGGCCTAACTAGAGTTACATAAAATACGTGTTTAGGTAAATTTCGACAATCCTTTTTAGCTAGCTAGAAAATGTCAGGCAAACATGGCTCGAAGCTGGCTCATCATCATCATCCTGCGGCGAATCTGCTTAGCAAGTTGAGAGTTTTTCCAAGTAAATTTCAAAAAGCAGCAGCTACTTAATCAGTCCAGCAATCCTCATCATCCTCCTCATCAAAATCCCGGACATTGAAGTCCTCGTGGAAGAGGTCTTCGCCCTCCTCCTCCGAGGACTCCGACTGTCATCTGTGGCCATTGATGCGCTGCGGCAGACTGACCACACCCACACCCTTCGGTGGCCTTGGTATCCTGATGCTGGTCGAGGGTCCAGCCAAGTTCGAGGTGGAACCCGAAGCTGAACCCGGGTTCGTTTTCCCCGAAACACTGGGTATCAGTTGGGCATTCAGCATGGTCGTGTGCTCAAAGCAATTGCAACAATACTTGTCACATCTAATGACCAGTACGAGGCCAGCCATTAGCCAGATGAGCAGACCGGGCCAGGAGTGAACGGCACAGCCGCTAAACAGGATTACACCCATCAGCAGGGACATGCCGCAGAGCACAGGACTCATATTGATCACACTGCCCGTGTATTTGGGTATAAAACCCATCATTATGGTCACTATGAGCACGCCAATGCCACCAGTTAAGGCTGCCGGTGCCCAGTGCATCAGCAGACCAGCGACGCAGAGAGCAATGCCCAAAGCGATGACCACAATGGCAAAGATGGTCACCCGCCAGGAGCTCACCGTGGGCACTCGAACGCTGCGCTCCAAGGGCCCTGCTGTTGTTACCTACAATTTTTGAAGGATAATTACTTTATATTAAATGGGATTATTTATAGATTTTTACCTTGATCTTCTCGCGATACTCATCAACAATGGCATCTATGTCCGTGGAGGTATCTGAATCGCTTTTGTCAAACTTTTCAGGATACTCAAAGTCAGAGGGCTAAGGGTAAATAATAAATATAATTAAATCACTTAATAAGAAATATAATTTCGATTCCTCTACTTACCGGTGGCTCTCCATCAGACAGTATGGTGGATTCCACATCCCTGCTTTCTCGCTGCGGACACGGCGATGTGGGTTCGCCCAGCAGCAACCACTCTTTCTCCAGCTCCTGTTTATTTCTGGGCTTCGTTTTGGGCTTCTTCAGCCCCGAATGTTTGGGCAAACCTAAATTCCAGAGGCTTCTCTTCAGGCGACTAGAGCTGGAGGTTGCTGCGCTACTGCAGCTGCTGCTCTTGGCTATCGGTGCGGTCGACAATCTACTGTATGACAGTGAGGATTCGCTGCTAGGCGCCATGAACTTCGGTCGGTAGGGGGTATAGAGCAGATAGAAAGCCCTGAGGAACACCCCACCCATATGGCCAGCAGCCAAGGTGTAACTCAAATGCTGCAAGGGACAGGCAAAGGCCAACATGGCACACATACTTCCGGCTATAAACACAGCCAGCACGGGATTGCCACTCTCCGAGCTCTCGTAGCTAATTTGCTTGGACAATATTCTCCACTCTGAGGTGGCCAACCGAACCACAATGCCATAGAGCTCCGGAAAGAGCTCCAAAAAAGCCGCCGAACTGGTAAGGAGCAGCATGCAAGCCGAGGCAGGAACCAGCTTGTGAAAGCCACTTTCATCCAGGATGTTGAACAGAGGCACAGCCACATAGTCCTCGTGGGTTCTTTAAGTATAATAAATATATATTTAATGGTTACATATATCTGTAGAACATACATTTTCCACTCACTTGTAGTGCACCACAGTGGAAAGACAAATTGCTGTCAGCAGTAGCGAAATGCTGACCAATCCGGTGATTAAGGTAATGGTGAACCTGCCACTCCGATGCTGTTGCGGCCAATCGCTGGGGAAGGAGTACGTGAGCAGGGCGGCGGCCAGGAAGACCTGCGGGGGAGAATGGAAAAAGCCACAGTTGTAACCCAGATAATGCCGCTAATAACAGCTAAGCTAATAAAAGACGTCGTGCCCTTTTGTCAGCAATTGTGTATTTGTTCTAGTAGCTAAATGGTTTGTGTTGATACATATGTATATCTATTGATATGCTATAAATATTGCTTAAACTTTGATACATATAATTTTTAAATATCGAATAATATCGCGTTAAATTTTAAAATATCGTTTAAAATAAAAATATCGAGGCGTTCAATTTAAATATCGTTAAAATGTCGGGATATCACTTAAAATACCGCAAAGTTTCCAAGTTAATGGTACAATATCGAAAAAATAGCAGAAAATGTTATTTTTTAACATTTACTTTATAAATTATATTAAAAATATAATTATAATTAATTTATTAGACCCCAAAAGTGATCTCATACAACACAACAAATAATTGATTTATCGCTTATTTACAGCTTTGAAGTATTAACTTTTATACATAATAAATGAATAAAGAAAATTTAGAAAAACCATAAAAAAGTAATCTTATTTATATAACTAATTGTTGCCAAAAAGCTTTTTAATAACACAAATTTTTAAGCCTTCGATTAAAGGGTATTCCCTGACTCAACTATGCCTAAGGGCTCAACCTGTTCCCTCTGCTTTTTGCTGTCTGACTGCTGACTTTTCCTCCGCGGAATGCCGGTGAAAAAAGGGGGGAAAAAACAAAAACCAAACCCGCCAGTACGTGTCATAATCAAAAGCCCGTATCCTGTGGCTCCAGCTGTGGTCACGCAATTGTTCCCAGTCACGACAGCGAAAATCGATACGAGCCAGAGGAAAAAATAACAAATAAAATAAAAGGGGAAGCCCACCAAACAAAGAAAAACTCAGACTGGCACAGTGCACTGACCCAATAACGATGAAGGAGGAGGAGGAGGAGGAGGAGAAGGAGCAGCCCGAGCTGGAGATGTCGCCTACTTACACTGCTGATGCCATCCGGCTGGAAGGAGTGCTCCGTCGACCAGGCCACGAGATCGCCCCGCCACCAGCCCACAGCGCTGAGAATGGCGTTCAGGCCAAACATGCCAAGTGTCAGGATAAGGCTGAAGGCCCTCGAGTGCTGTGAATAAGTTAATGCAAGTGAGTGGGGAAGCTGGGAGAGGTATGTATTACGAATTACCTCCAGGCCCAGCATGAACATGCCCGTGACTAGGAAGACAGCGGAGACCCCGAGCACATCCGGCCAGGGTTCGTTCGTGGGTGCATTGCGGCCTGAAAGTAGGCAACATTCATACTTTAATTTTCACAACACAGTTCGTGATGAAATATTGGGCACACTCTCTGAATAAATTAAGAGGTGAAAGCAAAATTGTGTTAAAATGAAGCGTGTTTGATAGTCAAAATATGCCAGGAAAATTGTTAAAAATAAGTGTAAAATATGCTTATATGAATGAAAAAGCTTTAAACTTTAATAAATTCATATTTTTTATTTAATTTTAAGTTATTTAAGTTCAAATGCATTACATAAAGTAGTATTAATTTTTATTATTAAAGAAAATCCCCTTAAAACTCACCCAAAATGAGAATCCTTGCCAAACCTCCTGTCATAGCATCTAGACAGGCACTCAGAGTCCTGGCCAAAGCAGCACAGGCACACATGGCGGCCAAGGCATCCAGCCAAATGGCCAAAAAAAGGCAGCCAAAGTCAAATTTATTTGTGGCTCTTACATAAGGCATTTGCAGGCTCCTCAAACTAGTCTTACAGCGCGCTAAATACAAATAATATTAATTTATTAAATATATAAAATGCAATTAATTAATTAATACTAATTATTAACCTGCCATGGTACCATAAACGGTGGCCAAAACAACAGCAAAGAGCAGGCTGGGCGCGGATGCCTCATTGTAGACAATCAGATAGGAGATTACCGAGGTTCCCAGAGCCAGGCGGGCGCCACTCCCACTGCAGAGCACGTCCAGCAGGCTGGAAGGACGAAATAAATTGAGAAAATTAAAATAAATTGCCCGGCAGAAAGTCCCTCTCTGGTCTCTAATGAATACAAAATTGTGCAAATTAGGAGAAAGTTCTTTTTTCGCCATCTTAAGGCGGCTTAAGTTTCGCAAAGGAAATAAATGTTGGCAGTCACAACCAAAAGTGGTTTTACTTTTTCCTAAGTAGTTTTTAACTCACTGTTTAATTACCGGTATTTTTTTTTTGTATTTCAACCCAAATTATCTCTCTACTTTTAATTAAAAAACCATTAACAACACATGGAAAGGCGGTTAAAGTCCTGGCATTTGACTTTTTAAGACCAGAAATTTACTTTTAATAGGTGTGCTAACCTTGGAATCTTTGAGGTGGAAATGAAAATGTAAAGTTTAAACTTTTTATTAATATAAAATGTCAAAAGTTGCTAATATAAAAGGACTTTTAAAAAGTGCATTTTTAGCACAGAAATACTTAAAGGTAAAGCTCGCAGTGAGCCTTCCTTATGAAAATTTTAATTTAAATTTTAGTTATTTTTAAAAGTTATTTTATAAAGTAGCTTGTGTCTTAATAAAAACAGAAATTACTAATTACATTTCTGTGAATATATTTCCTGCCAAACTCCTCATTAAACCTTATTCAAAAATTATATATCACATTCAAAAGTCAAACTATAACACACAATAAAAAATTGAATGCTTAATTCAAGCAAGAAAATGATTACTTAACCAATTGTTTAACTTTCGAACAAGAAAAGTTTCCTATCAAATATTTGTTTTTCCAATGGAAAAGTGGAAAACCCGTAGCAGAGCGCAATCGTCACCTCTGTCACTTTGCCAGGACATGACTTTTGTGGTTTGAAGGGAAAACCCGCACACAGCCGCAACTGTGACCACAGGACAAACACAGGGATACAAAGGACATGCAAATTTGTGACAGGCAAATTTTTTTTTAACTTTTCTTGGCGCCAAGATGACAATTAGAGGAGGTACACTTATAAAAGAAACAGAAATCTCCACAGAATGCGCAACCAAAAATCAATAAATACAAATAAAATATTAAAAATGTTCTTTATGGCTCTAATTTTATATATGGGCTAAAACTTATCTAATTAACAGTACTAATTATTTTAATGTATACAATTTCTCTAGTTTCCTAAAAATCGCGGTTATTTTTTCCAGTGCTTAAAACCAAGAGGATAATCCGTCAGAGGAGTCTCCGTGCTGTTTGCTCTCTGTGGCTTGGCTCTGCTCTCGGATGCCATGACTCACTCACTCATGGGGGCGCAGGCTATGTCCCGGGGATATCCTGTTACGCCATTGGAAATTGGAGCTACCCACACACACATACACATAGCCAGGAGCCATGAGCCACAAGGCATCTTAGCCACTGGCCCTGCCAATTTTCTGCTGATTGTAATTATGTGCACATTTCGTGCATATTTTAAGCAGCTCGATTATCCTAATTACAGGACTAGCTGGCAGGCTCCTTGGCCTTGCTTGTGGCTAATAACAACAATTTGTGAAATTTTATGCATTATTTTTACACCGCTTTCTTTGCTTTTCGTATCTATTTTAAGTTGAAAAGAGTGCAAATTTTTGCACAAGTAAATAAATAAACAAATAGCATATCAAGTCCCCTTAATTTGCCTGTCTCTCAGTCTCTATTTATTTTGTTGCTGCATGAGTAGGCTTTCAGTTAGTAAAGAAATAAAAAAAAACAGAGAAAACAAAACGGGAACAAGTTTTATGTGTGGGAAGAGGTGAACCCCCCAAAGTAGATAATCACTTGGTGGCTATGATGAAATAATTACAAGAAAAGAATACTTAAGTAATTCCCAGGAAAAGCATAAACTTAATTGGGAGTAATCATAAATGAAGTATAGCAGAAAACATGACATAAAAGTGGTATTAAAAAAGATTTAAAATAGTAAACTTAAAGAGGGTTTTTTATGTTTTGTTAATAAGAAATATATAAGAAGCTAAAGAAAATAATAAATTATTTTCAATTTACTTAAATGTTTTCTTTTATGTTATTTAGTTTATTTTGTTTTATTTTATTTAAGGAAAAAACTTTAGAAAACCTTAATTACATTTATTTTATCTTATCTTATCTTATTTATCTGTATTACATTTTCTTAACAAATTAACAAATAATAGTTCAGTAAAAAAAAAACATTGGAATAAGTACTATATGTCGTGCTAAATGCACATAAAACGTTTAAAGAAAGGTTATAAAGAAAGGTTATAAAATAATTAACAATAATGATTAAATGACTAAAGAGTAATCTGTTAAGTTAGGTTTCACTAGGGATACAGACACACTCAAGTACATGCGAAATAAATTTGGAAAATTTACTATAAAAGGAATATAAAAAATAAACCGAAGAAATGTTAATTTAAAAAAAATTTTTAAGTTAATGCAAATATATAACCCATCGTAAATTTTAAATTTCTAAAATTTCCTCTCAAAACCTTTTTTATTATAAATTTTTTCCGCTAAATAAAATACAATTTTCCACCGAAACTAATTTTATAATTTAATTTTTATAGCTTCCCACACAGGCACATATCAAGTATACGCACTGCGGGCCAAGGCAAAAGGCAAGCCCGTAGGCGATACGCTTACCAGTCAGTGTGACGCCGCTGCCGCCAGAAAGGGCAGAACAAAAACAAAATTAAATAAAAAGAAAAGAAAAACCCACCAGCAGACAGAAGACAACAAAAAAACAAAATCGGAGAAGAAAGAAAGGAAACCCCACACACACACACACTCACACAAGGCAATCAAAAATCAATTTATTGATTACACACAACAAATATCAGTCATAACAACTAAATAGATATGGCAGTCAGAGTATATACAATATGACACAAATGGATATATCCTACCTGCCACTCGACATGATGATATCGCTTTTGCGGGTTTCCCTTTTCCCAGTTCTGGCACTTGGCCAGATTCAAAAACGTAGGCTAGGGGTTGGCATTTTTTTTAGCCCCAAGGGTTGATCTTTAATTTTTGTTGGTAACTTTTGGTAGCACAAAAAACCTTTAACACCTGACACTTGGCCACAAGCACAATTGATGATGAGCTTTTGGCCTTTAATTGGCTCACACACGCGTTCGGTGTCGGAGACTTGCTCCTTGACACGTAACCTGGGAAAATTCGTAAAAATTTCGACGATGGCAACGCGAAACCGCTCGCCCAAATTGGCCGCAATCCACTGACTGCTCACTTGAAGCTTTTCCGCTTTTCCACTTGTCTTTCAGCTTTTCCTTGCCCAAGAAGCTTTAGCCCGATTCCGAGGCGGCACAGCTGTTCCGGATTTGGGTTCGGAATCAGAACTGCTGTCCTGCGCAGTGGATATTGTTTACGTTTACAGTTGGTTGGCCTGCTGTAACATATACATATGTATGTATGTATGCTCTCTCTTGGAAAAGCGGGAAATTGTAGTGAGTGGAGGGGTGGGGAGGGAAAATCCAAAAGGGTCATTTCTTTTGATGCTACTCAAGTGCTGGCCAAGTGCAATCTCCTTTGCATAGCTAATAAATGACATTTCTGCATGGACTTTTCTCTGTAGCCTTCATTTTTCCCAAGGTAGTCCGAGTTTCCATGTGAAAGTGGTTAAATTGGTTAAACTTTTAAATATATGAGGGGAAAATGGGTTAGTCTTCACTCTTTAAGTGATACATTTATCAAGGAAATGTAATGCAATAAATGACAATTTCGTAACAAAACTATCGGAAACAAATAAATATTGATGATTCGTTCCAGGATTTATATCGAGGGGTAATTAGCATTAATTTTGATCATTATTTTGCCATTTATAAATATAAATCAAATATAAATATATCAAAACAGTGTGCCAATATACATAATTCACTATTTCTTAATATTTATAACTCCATATCCATAAGAAACCTTGTTCTATTATTAGAATAGACTTAAGTGTGCAACTCAGCTGGACTTAGCCAGAATATCAGGTTTAAAGCATCTCAAAAAATAACCGTCTAGAGTCTAGACAACTTGTTTATAATTTTGATTTCTGGCTTAAATAATAGATGCAAAAAAATAGCATGCATTTAAAGTCACGTAGAAAAAATGCAAATAAATTCAAGTGTCTGTTATGGATGATACAAAACAGAGGTTAAAACAAAGAGTAATGAAATAAAGAATTAAATTAATTAATGGTTGATTTAGTGCATTACAAAAACCATAGTTTAGCTTAAAGATAAAAGAACTGTTGAGTATTAAAAAAGATAAGTGTTGATCTTAGTAAAATAATATTTAAACAACGCTTAGGAACAAATGACCATTTGTTAAGCCTCAAGGATAGTGTTCTTCATCTGTCCCCCTCTAATTATACAATAATTTGCATTCTATTTGCTCGCAGAATCATCATCATATCCTAACTTGTTAAAACTGACATTTATCTGAGAAGACGACGACCTTGACTTGCTCAAATGACTCCCGCAAGTTGTGCTAAAATTTGAAACAAACAAACGTGAAGCCAAGCAGCCAAAAAAATAAACAGTTAAGAAGGCAATCAAGCCTGATCGTAGGAAGACCTTGTGGTAATCAAACAGATAAACATACAGAATCGCAACCAAAGTCCGAGATTCAATCGAGAGTGTTCTATTTTCTGCTTTATTTTTATTTTGCGGTGAAAGGGTAAACTTTAACTAGTGAAGCTGACTTTATGTCTAGACACGAGAACGAAACGAGTTTCTGGAAAACAATGGCCATAAAAAAAAGAGACACCATAAAAGCCGGCAGCCAAACTATCCAAACTTATAACAAACCATTTAATTCGAACGTGTGCACTTCAGGAGCTGGATTTTGAGTGGCTTTATTTTTTTAGAGGCTGCTCTCGTCGAGCTAACGACTCCAAAGACCGACTCCGACCTTCTCCAAGCCCAAAAATAATACAAAAAGACTACAGCCAAAAATTGTCAGTTGTTTGGCCTTTTTACTTATGATTTATTTAACGATTTCAATTAAAAATACATTTTTGCTAAGGCTAACTTGTCTGTTTTTGGGTGAAATTTATATATATTTAAAGCTGCCTTCGCCTGGCCTAGATTTTCCTAATATTTAAACAAGAAATCTGTGATAATGATTAAACGATTTTCTTACAACATTTGTGGTCTTACAACAAATGCTGACAGATGTCCGTCGATTAGACTTTAGAGCATTTATGTTAATTGAAATCAAAGCCAGAAACAATATAATCAAAATTCAATGCCATTTCGGGCTTCACACATAAGATTTAGTGTTTCTGTTTGTCTTTTTTTTCGGTTTTTATTTTTTTCTTGTCTATGGGCTTTGGGAATGCGGCTCTATGAAGAAGTCGGAAGTTGTTGGTCAGGTTTACAAAATCCAATGCTTTGTGATGAGAAGCAATTATGATTTTTGGTTTAAGAATCAGGGTATTTGGATTCTTACAAATGTATATTTTAGTTTTGTTTTCGCTGAGTCAGAATAACTCTACTAAGTTTAGAGAAAGAAAGAAGAATAGTTCTACATTTACATATTTTTGACTTAGCAACTATGGTAGATTTTTAGGTCTTGTGTTTTATTGAATTTTTTGGATTTTAAGCTGGTAGATAAAAACTGTTCCTCAATTGTTCGTTGAATAAAGAAGGAGTTATTTTTTTAATTTGAATTATTGTAAAGACTTTTACGTTAAAACTAGAAAAGTAATAAAAATTTGAGTTCTAATTACAATTACATAATTATTGTCTCTTGAAATATAAAAAACTTTTCGCAGATTAAATTTAAAATGTTAAATGATAAGTTTCTCATTTCGGTTTCCCTTCAACACCACTTTTTTTTATTTACAAAATCAATTTCCTAAAGAATTCCCACCAAAACTCCAACTGACTGACACAATCTTTAAAAATATCATACCAAAACCCAACACCACAATCTTAGCAAACCAACCAAGCAGACGAAAATTTGTTCCACAAACAATAAAACCAGAACTTATTAGAATCACAAATCCTAAAAAATAATAATAATAATACAATATCTCCACAACGCAATTCCCCTTAAATAAAAACACGTTATTCTTAACGAGAATCCGCCCGAGCGTTTCAAAATCACAAAATACAACAAAAAAAAACTCAACCAAGAAGAAAAAGGCAATTCAATTCAATATCCAATTAGCACATTGCAAATGAGATTCCTAAAAGATACAAAACAGTAGCCCAACGATCGGTGTTCCGTGGCCTTGGAACATTCGCCAATAATTACTGTCAGCTCCTTTATTGTTGTCCAAATAAATCATAATTAATAATCGCCGGCTGCCTAGGCAGTTCTAATCAAATGGGCCATCATCATCACCATCGGCATCGGTGTCTTTTAGGAAATAATAATAATATCCAACATATAATGCTCAAGTCATCGGGTAAACACACATGGCATAAAACACGTTCGGTTTCGGCTGGTGTTCCGGAAGTCAGATGTTAGTTAAAACGAGAATTCGCTGATAGGAAGTGAAATAGGTTAACGTTCAGATTGGCGGCGCGCATTAGGCATTATCTCTTCCAACCGAAAAAAAGATACTCACCTTTGTGCTGGTTCTAACGGGTTTTTCAACGAAGGCTATCGCCGGTTGATTCATTTGCGATTGTCTGGTTTTTATTTTTGGCCAATCTCCGGCTTGGACACGGGCTTGGACTCGGGCTCGGACACGGGCTCGGACTCGGGCTTGGACTCGGACACCAGCTCGGGCTTGGACTCTGAATTTTTTTTGGCAAGAGTTCAGCATTCGGTCAACAGGGCACGAGGTTAAATTCTCGAAAAAGGAAATAACCACGCTCTCAACATGCGCCGCAATCTACGATCTACGATTTTAGCTCGATTTTTATGGCTTAGAACTAATTCGTGTAGAATTTCGACTGTTATTATGCTATTTTTATAATTATTGCGGAAATTGGCGAGCGATAAATTGTGTGGCGCCTGTTTCTTGAAAGAGGGAAATGAATCATTAGATGGTGATGTGTTTTTATATTTATATTGTGCTGAATTAAGAAAATTATTCATTAGAATCTCGAAATAAAATGATGTATGTATGAATAACTTTGTGTGTCATAATTACAGAAAAACGACGATTTTATTTTTAATCTTTTTAAAATAAGTCATAGTTTTGGGAATAATTATTTCTTATATTTCTTTTTTGTTCTTACAAATTTTATTACCTTTTTTTTCGTACAAATACTTTTTTTAAAAACAATTCAAATGTTTTGTTTGATCCTTATTAATTATTCTTTAATATCAGAAATACAATTTTCCCTGAAATTCTATTAAAAAAAGAGACTTGAAAATTATTTTTACATAAAATTTAAATAAAATTCTGATTTAACGTCTAATATATATTCTTAACAGCTGAAAGATTTACTCAACAGCTGTTATCCAAATGCAACTGTCATGCATCTGTCATGCACCTGTCATTCTTAGTCTCTTTGCTCTCTCTGAATCCGCTCTCTCGCCAAAACAACGGTAACAGCTGTTTTTGCACCTTCCCTGCATCCCCCTACACACCGCCCACTGCGCATGCGTCACAAATGTCAAACAAAAAGCCACGAAAAGGGAAACGAAGCTAAAGCGAAAAGCAGTCGCAAAAATATAAATAACCGAAAAACAACGAACCAGACACAATAAAAAAGAATGCTTGATAATCCAGTAAAATCGATTTGCATATATTGGTAATTAATCGAGATAAGGAGATATGCCGGCTAAGCGAAAAACATCTCCATAAAATATCGGTAAACTGGAATAAAGTAAACTGGTGTAATGTGAAATTGCAAATAAATGTGTGTGCTTATAATTTCGTCATAGAAAGTGAAAGAAAATAAAAGAAAGAAATTTGTGGTGAAATTCTAGAGGTTTTGTTGTTGTTTTTAGCAACATGCGTTGTGTCCACAAATGGCCTTAAACATTTTTATCAGTTTTTTGACCCAAAGCTCAGCTTCTTGTTAAAAATGCAAATCGAAGAGAAAAAAAAAACTAAATAACGCACGGATACAAAACAAACGATATCAACATCAAATCAAATAACTAAAAAATTTGCTTATTATGCAATTCGAAGATGTGACGAAATCGTTAAGAATCGCCAAGCCAAGCCACAAAATAAAATATATCAATGGATTTTGGGGGAAAGTAAACAAGTGCACAAGTTGGTGAAGGTCGCTTTTTGTTTATAATGAAGATTGATGATAATAGTGGCATGTAAACGACATAATTCTGTTAAAAATTAAGCATTAAGTTTGGTATTTTATGTTAATAAATACGAAAAGTGTGTGAAAATATTAAGAAAGTTATTATAAAAAGGCTTATTGGTAAATTAGATATAAAAACGTTTAAATTCTGTTACAAATTTCATATAAAATTGCAGCAAATTTTGAATTATTTTATCGAAAACAAAATTAATTCTAATCAAAAATTAAAAACTATAAAATATACATAGGTTTCTTGCCAAAAAACATGCCATACTTTGGGGTTTATATACCGGAACAGGAATTCCCAAGAACCGAGGATTCCACCAGCGCTAATTATCAAAGCCTGATCTTAATGGACAAATCCCAGGCACTAGATGTCCTGCGCAGACACAAGGAGGCACGATTTCGAGAGTTTTCCAGCCAAAAGCAGGCCGAAAACTATGTCAAATTCGGGTTTGAGAGTCGCGAGGAGCAAGAGGAGCACAAGGAACACCACCAGGAGCTGCCGCCAGTTACCAGCGAGCGTTCGTCCTTCCATTCACCGACCAAGCAAGAGTTACAGGAGTTCCGCAAAAAAATCGAAGTCGGGAATCTCGAGCTCGTCAGGCGGATTGTTTGGGAAAATCCTCGTTACCTGATCAGCAGCGGCGACACTCCATCTTGCCTGAAGGAGGGTCCTCGCTACAATGCCATGCACATCTGTGCCCAGCTGAACCAACCCAGCATCGCCGATTTCCTTTTAAAGACCATTGCGGATCCAAACTTTGTTGAGTTCTACGCTGAGAAGAAGTGTAGCCCTGAAAGAAGCAGAGATTTTTGTAAGAATCTGCTGGATTTGTATCTGAATATGCCGGACAAGGCACGTGGCGAGACGCCTCTCCATTTCGCTGCAAAGAATGGTCATGTAGACATGGTCGAGCTGCTTGTCGGTTATCTGCAATGCAAATCGCTGCCAAATCGTGAGGGTATGGAACCCAAGGACATCATCTGCCAGCGGAATGACCAGGTTCCTCGGGAAACGCTTAAGAAGCTGGAGCTTCTCTTGGATGAACCATATTACGTGCCTGTTTTGAGATCTGAGACCAATGAAGTGCCCCCAGAAGTGGGTCAACCTTACTCGCCCAAAGACCCACCAAACTTGCTGCTAAAGAAGCAGGAAATCAATGGCCTCGAGGTTAAGCTCACAATAAGTGCTTTGGCAGGACCTATGTCCCGAGACCAGGCCATGAAGTTCTATCGTCGCTGGAAGACACCACAGCGACCAAGCAGCAATTCGAAGTCTCCCTTGGCCAGCTTGCCATTCACTTCGCCAGTGAAAATGACGCGCAGTAAGTCGAATTCGCTGCTGATGTGTCCCAGAAAGCTCTTTAGCCCAGACTCACGGGAGGTGCCATCTACACCTACATTAAACCCCGTAGATTCCTCCTGGCAAGATCTTACCCAACAGCTATCGATGTGCACCCTGAACGACAACTTCCGAGAGCGTCACATAAAAAACTCGGACATTGGTAAGGGTCTGGAGGTGGTGGGTCGCCAGCTAGCCCGCGAGGAGCAGGTGGAATGGCGGGAATACTGGGACTTTCTGGACGCCTTTGTGGACATTGGTTCTCCCAAGGGCCTGGCTCAACTAGAGGGTTATCTGAAAACAAGAATGTCTCAACTGGAGGTTTACCGGGAGCCAAGAATAGAGCAGGTCAGTAAGGGAATTGTATCCAACACAGTTCTGGAAAGCACTGAGGCGCAGGCGCATTATCCGGCTCGGGATCAGGATGAGTTGCCGCAATCCCAACAGTTAATAAACTTGTCAGACAACGAAGATGATGACTACTTCAGTTTATCGGATTCAGACAGCATCTGCAGCGATGACAGCTTCAAAAGTATCCCAGAATCCACGCTGTTCATAAAAGGAGACCTGCCTATGAAGTGGGATTTGGATGTCTTAAATGCTATCTACCATGTGGAGGTGGATGAGAAAACGTGGCCTTTTATTTATGCTTGGAAAACGGCCTTGGAGCAATACTCTTCTGAAGAAATGGAGCTGTTTCCATCACCTGAAAGGATACGAAAGAACCGCCAGTCAGGCTGCTGGTATTAACCCTCATTTAAGGCGACAATAATCAATACATCCCAAAGGGCTCTTTGAGTAGGATGGAACAGCTTGGAAGCTAATGGAATTTAGATAAGAATTCAACTTCAAAATTATATCTAAAGCCGATATACAAGATGCTGGGTAAATAATGGAAAATTTTAGAGAATTATTTATATTCCATCGATTCCTTTCAATTCCAAACCATATATGAATGTGCCATAATTTTCAGACAGTATTATTTATTTCTTTATTAAAAACCATTAAAATTTCCCACCTAAAAACCTTTGATTAACAATTTCCATGATTTTAAACTTTTTAAAATGCTCAAAATAATTAAAACCGTAACTAGGCTGGCCTTTCCTTAGAAATATTGTATGTAAAATATATCTAAGTAAACCAAAAACTCAAACCAAATAATTTTGTAAAGGCAATCACAGTTTTAAGACCTTTTCTTCTGCCCAAACTTTATGTTTCATAAAGAAATGCAAGCCCTAAGCTGTTAAAAAACTATTATTTTAATTTATAAACTTAGTTAGGCGTCCTTCTAATGCACCTAGTAATTAACACGCAACTGCAGGTAGCATAAATCTCAATTAATTATAAACAATTAGGGATACAACAGGGAAAACAGCTGCAGAAATTACCCAAGCCACAGAAATGAGATAAATAAATAGCATTAAAGCGAAGCGCAGCTAAAAGCAACATAAGAACGAGAAATGAGCAAAACAAAAATAATAATAAACACAACAAAAAAACAATAACAAAAACCAAATATACACGTAAAGCCGAGGGGGAAAAAAATCAAGCCGAAGCTGTGGCTGAAGCTCGGTGACGTCACAAAATCAAGCTTCGGCGACGACGTCGCAGTCTCGTCGCCCGCAGTCTCGGTCGACGTCGACTATATCCAATAGCGCGCCAAAATAAGAAGTCGAAATTCATTCCTTTCGAGCCCACAACGTTCAAATTCGTTTGCTACGCTCACGAGAGCGGACGTGGAGTGCGGAAAAATCCAAAATCCAAAAATCCGAATATCCCAAAAAACATAAGCCAAAAAAGTAACACAAAAAAAAAAACTCCAACAAAATCACTCACCGAAATTAAGCCAAAACAGTTAAAAGCAAAATACAAAATATCGCGGGGTCCGCCGTTGCTGCTGCTTGCGGTTGTGTTTTCTTTCGCCTTTTAATTAACGGCAAACTTGCATAAAATTACCACAATAAAATTACGAAAAATTACATAAAAAGAAAGCTAATTAAATCTATAACTTGTGCCTTTAGGAAAGTGTGATCCAACTACACGGTAAAAATTATTATTAAATAAGAAGCCATAAGAAGTGCTTTAAAATCTGTGCTGAAAAACATGGAGAAGAACAATAACAACCTGCCAGCCGCCAACGGTCACGCTCTGACCAATGGCAATGGAGTGATCGCTGCCCAGGAGCCACCATCCCCGCCACCTGCCGAAGGTTGGGGACAGACCTTGTGGAATATCTGGGATGCCTTTGCGGATGTCGCCTGGTTCATTATCTGCTGCATTGGATACATCCTGCAGGTGAGTTTGTATTAGAAAAAATGTAATATAAAATATTCATAAGAATGATCGTCATCATTTAAGTTATTATTATTAATATTATTTGATTTTCTTTTGAAAATGTATTATTTGAAATTGTATATAAATAAATGAAATAATTAATGTAAAAATAAGCAATCTGTTCACTAGTCTTTCCTTAAAGAAATATATATGAATTTGTTTTTAAGATAGATGTAGATAAATGCCCGATTATTTCAAATTATTTTCTGATTTTTATCTTCATGAAATAATCTATATATGTATATTTCAATAGGAATTTGTATATTATCGTTATTTTTTTAATCAAAAAATGTCTTAAAAGATATTTCTTTACTGTTATTAATTTGATATTTATTTGTATTGTATTGAAAGGAGTTGTATAAATATTATTTTGAATGTTAAGTTGCCTTTTTTTATCTGTTTTCTAATTATATACATATTGCCAGGTAAAAATAAAATATTAGAGACCTAAAAATGGGTTTTAATTACAGTTAAATGAGAGAGATAAATTGGTTGTATTTCCGAATAATGTATGTAAAAATGTTACCCAGGAAGCTTCTAAAAAATTTTAATTATTCATAATGTAGAGGAATACAATTTCAATTTATATAAACAAAAACCCTCTTAAAAAGAGCCTCCCTCTTTGACCTGCAATTAAAACCTTGTGATTGTGCTAAGTATAATCAAAATCACGTCGTAAACCTTCTGAATGCTTTATTTTAATTAAATCAAAGTTCAAATTTTGCTTGAATTTTAATTATCAGCAAATAAAAAATGTCCATAAACAAAATGCTGCTAATTTCCGAATGAAAAAAAATCCAACGACTTATTCGTTGTCTCCAAGTGTGGCCCGCAGGCCGAGTGAGACCTTCTCACTTTTGTTTACAACAGATTAATAATAAAATTGGTTAAACGATGTCTGAATTTGCTAACTCCAGTCGACTCGAAAAAGAATAATTCACCTTCGCTTTTATTTTGACTTTGGCTGATTAGCAGCATTGTGTGAGATTTGGTTAAGTCAATTTTTACCCTCGGAACCTTCAGGCCGAGAAATGTGTCAATGAGAATCGCAGTGAGAAATTGCTTTCAAGTTCCGAACTTCGGCCAACAGATAATGAACGATGGCAATTAACCGATTTAATTAGCTGCCAAAAGGATGTCCGATAAATAATGGCCAAAGGTAATGGGCACTGCCAATGGCATGGCAGCACGTGTGGCGTTTAATTGGAACCGTGAAAGAGATTTAAGGCATTAAGATCAAGTCTGGGACAAGTTTCGAGATGATATCTCCATATCTCTCTCTCCGGCTGATGATGTAAAACCAGCCTGTGAACTCGCGATAATTTATTTTGATTTGCGAATTAAACGAGTGCCCACAAACCAGTTAAAAGTGGATTGAATATTAAGATGTTGAACTTTAAATCAGAGCCATTAAAATAGGTTAAATTCAAAAATATCAATTATAGGTTTTAGCTTGAAAATGCATTGACTTAGAAGCGGATTTCTTGTAAACAAAAACCAGGCGATTAATAAATTTTGCACTACCGGTAATTATGGTTAATAAAAAAAAATAAAAATGACCACCAATCAACTCAATTTGAAATGCTAATTACTTTAAGAGGCGGGCAAGCTGAGAAATACACTTTACCTAAGTCACGCGGCCAGCAGGGTTAATTAATTGCATTTTACACACAGCTGAATGAGATAGCAGGCTTTGACAATTTATTTCTTTATTCGAGACAAGGTCTTTATAGGCCCTGTCAATAGGCTCCAGAGAAATCTCTGGGAATCTTAAAAATAGACAGGGGGTCGACATTGACATGCTATAAATGCCTTTTAAAATAGCCACAAAAATAAAAGAAATTTCAATTTATATATTGTATTGCATAAGTCTCTCTTTCCCTCTCTGTGGCAATTATATTTTCACTTTACAAAAAAGACTTCACACACTGTCTGTAGTGAGATAAGATCGTGAAATATGTGTAGCACGCTGGCCATATCCCTTGGCATTCGTCATCATTATGCAGGGGCTGCATGGGAGTAAAAATATACGTATATAGAAAAAATATAAAATAGAGACGCTGCAAAAATAAAAAATAAAATAAGAAAAATCAACCATTTGCATGCCGAGTGCCCACTTAGATTACTCAGAAAACCCACTGAGTTTGCATGTAAATTCACGGATTTTGTAAGCCAAACTGATGACGATTCTGAGGCCTCTCAACGCTTCACTCGCTGATGTTTAAATTGTTCGCTGATTGTTGTGATTAAATAGGCAATCGAGCGGTTCATCGATCAACAAGGCATTATTAGACTTGTATTTATGTCAATGCATTGCTCACACAAGTCAAACAAAAAACTTAGGCAACAAACTTAAGAGTTGGAAAATATTAAAGCATTTCCGCGAAAGTATCTTTTGGCGATTTTTCATAAAATAAGATTTTAATTGGTTACATAAAACCTTAATTAACTACTAATAATATTTTTACAGAAATTCTTTTGAGTAAAAACATGGTAAGAGCGGCGATTTAGGCATTTTGTTTACTTACATAGTGAAAATATTCTTATTTAAGGAAAATATACTAAAAGAAGACATTTGGATATATAGAATATATATAGAATTTTATAATCTCTTTTATACACATTTATTAGATTTTTATCTAAATTGCATTTCTAATACTAATTCATTTTAATATTTTAATTATGCATATAATGTCTTTCGAAAGTAAATTCTTATAACCTGTAATGCAATGCATTTAAAATTACAAAGTAACCTGTGCGTAGATTTAACTATCTAAGCTAATAACCTACAGCGAATGCCTTTATGCCTGGCTGAAAACTGAAAAAAATTAGTCAAGTATTTCAATTGAAACCTAAACAAGAAAGGAAAGCTAACTTCGGGCGGAGCCGAAGTTTATATACCCTTGCAGAATATTCTGTAAATTATATTTTCCAAATTGAATCATATGCAATCTAATTTAAATGACTTAACGAGAAGGCTGAAATGGCCGGGTAATTTCCGATCGTTCAGTTATATGGCAGCTATAAGATATAGTCGGCCGATCGTTATGAAATTTGGTAGGTCGGATCAACTGACCAAATATATAATATGTACGAAGTTTTTCTTTTCTATCTTCAAAAACACAAAAGATGGGAAATTTTCGATTTTTCAGTTATATTATTATATCTATAGCTATATCTTATAGTCAGCCGATCCTGATAAAATTTGGTTTGTCGCAGTATTTTGCCAAAAATAGCATTCTTACTAAATTTGAACTCTATAACTTTAAAATCGCCGAAGTTATAGCATTTCCAATCAATCAGTTATATGGCAGCTATAGGATATAGTCGGCCGATCCCGGCCGTTCCGACTTATATACTGCGTGCAAAGGAAAGAAGGGTGTGTGCAAAGTTTCAAGTCGATAGATTTAAAACTGAGAGACTAGTTTGCGTAGAAACAGACAGACGGACAGACGGACAGACGGACAGACGGACAGACGGACAGACGGACAGACGGACATGCTTATATCAAC
>VNJQ01007947.1:0-31139 GCA_008042515.1 Drosophila truncata
GCGTTATACTGGACCGAAGGTTGACCTTTAAACAGCACACCACCATGATCAAGCAGACAGTCATGGCGAAATCTGGGAAAATGGCGTGGCTACTGGCACCATCGAACAAGCTCTCGCTACATAACAAGGTGCACATTTATAAGGCCATTCTCAGCCCCATATGGAGCTATGCTTTACAAATATATGGCATTGCGGCCAAAACCAACTTGAACAAAATTAGGGTCGCACAAGCGAAAATTTTAAGAAGAATTGCCAATGCGCCTTGGTACATGCGCACCAGAGACATTGAGAGAGATCTCAAGGTCCCCAAAGTTGGTGATGTCATTCAAAAGCACTCAGAAAGATACCTCCAAAGAATGGATATTCATCCCAACCCGTTGGCGAGGCTGTTAAAAAACAGTCCAAAAAAGAGAAGACTGAAGAAGTGCCATCCACAGGACCTCCCAACAAGGTCCATAGACTAAATTATTCAATAAAAGATATTCATCGTACCTACTAATACTAATACATACATACTACTATTGTTTAAAAGATATTCATCATACTTATTAATTATGATTAATTGTTGTTAAGTGTTTAAGTAGAACATGTTAAGTTGCCAAAAAGGTAACAAAAAGCTTGTTTAAAAAATAAAATATACACATTTTTACCAAAAAAAAAAAAAAAAAAAAAAATAAATATCTGCTTATGGTACCAAAAATAACAACAAATGACAAATATTATTAGCAGCTTAGTTCCCAACTATCCAAATTTTGTATTTTTAGCCATAAAATTCTGCTAAAAATTTGAACAACACTCTTGAGACTTAAAACACAATAAAATGCTCGTCTTGGCATTCCCAAAAAACCCCTAGTGGCCGTAAAAAATCTCTGAAAGTCAGCAGTTTCCACTTTTTGTATCCTCTTTCGGAATAAAATTTTTTTATTGCATACTTTTGTGAAGCCTCCAAAGGTTTTTGTGACCCACCAATTGCTAAAGTGCAAAACAATGAAACTAAAGGCCAATTTGGTTGATATTTTCCCGCCGTGTACGTCTGCTCCATTTCCCATTGTTGTGCTGTGTTCCTTTATTTTTTAATCACATTGCTCGGCTGTTTACCGAGGCTTTGTTTTGCGTCCCCCCAACAGCAGAACAGCAGCTGCTCCTGCTCCTGCTTTTACTGCACCGGCAAGGCAAATATCCAGCGGCGGCCTTTGTTTTTCCAGCGAGCACAAGCACCTGCCCAGAGCCCAACTTCCTGGCTGGCTTTCAAACGCTTTTTTGCCACGCTGTTTGTTTTGCCGCTCAAATTACATTTCCCTACATGGATTCGCATTATGCTGAGTGTACAACTGAGCCGGGGATTCGAGGGATTCCTGCGATTCCGTTCCGCCAACTGCGGCCCGGATATTTAATCAGTTCGCCGCTGCTTCTGTCTGTTGAGTGCTGCAGTTACACACTGCACTTAGCCGAGGCTCTTTCGCCTTCAGCATTTGTTTTATGTCGAATATTTGGCCAAAGGCTTCCCTCGAGGAGGTAGTAGTCATAGTCATAGCACCTGAGGCTCAGCCAGGCATTAGCCCAGATTCGGATCCAGAATCAGATCCTTTGTCTTGCCTGAGCTTTCTCCAAATATTTGCTTCGCTGTGTACTCGGCGTTGCCTTTGGGGTCACAAAAGCCAGATCAGTGTCTGCACATTTTGGGGACTTTGGATTTGGAATTTAAATCGGTTGTGAACAGCGGATAATTACATGTTTGCATACAAATACTGCCATCTATTTGTTTAGCGGAATTTAAATATGTAACATAGGCTGGAGTGGAGGCCAGAGGATAAGCACAAACGCAAATCAAATATTTAGCTATTGGAATTTACGAATTGCAATTATTTGGGTAAATAACAGACGCTTTTCATATACGTTTCAAAGGATATTTTGTAAATTAGTTGCTGATATTGGCTTGCAGTTTCGAAAAGAAAAGAATTAATTTAGACGTAGGTTTTAGAGTAAAAAGTACCAACTTATAAAGTAATTTTAAATTTAATTAAAAGGTTCAAATGCAGCTCTTATTGTTAATAAAATTATCAAGAACTAAAATACTTATTTAAACTAAGAATATATACTTTTTTTCTAAGTTTCCTTCGAATTGTTTTATTGTTTAGTATAATATGAAATGGAAGCTTATAACTCTCTTTTAAAGAACTTAAAATCATTTTAAATAAATCCTAATAATTACACTTGAAAGCTGAATTATTTACAAATTTAAAACAATTAGTATCCCACATTTTCCAATTAGTTTTTGCGGTATTCAGTTTATGGTAAATGTTTTTGATGCTCAAATAAATCCACTCCAGAGTAATTAGAATTCAGACACGTTCTTGTCAGATGTGACTAAGCTAGCAATAATAATGACTCTCAGGCAAGCCAGTCACATACACAGATGATCTTTGCTCTTTAAACTATTATCGATTAGGTCTTCAGCTGTCTCTCTTCATGCCACAACTATTTTCTCGAATTTATTTCCCAGCTCCCAAACCCCCAGCCGCCACTCGAAAGTTTCTCGTTACACCACTCGGTTTTCCTGGGAAAGCCAAGCCCAGAAAGTGATGGTTCAGTCAACAACTTGAAAGGCAATTAGCGCACTTCTCGCACGGACTTTAGTGGGTAACTGGGCTAGCTTGGGAGCGGGATTTGTAGTGGAAGTGTGGGTTAGGGTCATCCGGCCAAAGGCGAGTCAGGGCCAACAGTTTAGCGAGCACATTAACTTTATTAGCGCGATACAATTGGGTAAACAGTGCACCCCATATACATATGTACAGAGTGTGTGTGTTAGATAATTATGCGGCACACATGGCTAACAATGGCGGCCGCGAGAGGTCCTTGTGAGTCCTTTATGACCCGAGCCAGACAAAGCCTCCCCCAGAAAACTAATAAACAACAGCCGACCGCGATCAATAAAAATTAATTATTCACTATATGTGGCAAAGTACAGGCCATCAACTCACGCTCGCACTAATCCCGCCAATGGCTTATTTATGGCCCCGTGTGCGTATCGTCCTGCGAGGACCCAGCGAGGACCTCTTTTTGTGTGTGTGACTTACAGCTGCGGTTTCAGTCGCGATGTCGCTACAATATACCCGTTAATTTGCATGACAAAGTAGCAGGCCGCTGAGACCCCACTGTGGGCAAAGCGGAAAGTTGGAAACCCAGCAGGGAAAATGCGGGAAAGCCGAAGCGAACACAGGCGGCAGACAAGTAAATGAAAATGTTTAAATTTACACGGTCAGCTCAAATAAAATGGGTAGAAAAACCCAGGCTTACAAGCGAGAGAGAGAATGGAGAATGGAAAAATGCTGGACATCGAATTTCATCCTCATCCTCCAGTGTCCTTGCCGGGACAATTGCAATTGCATTTAATTAAATCCGAACTGGGATACCGACAATTTGGCGAAATTGAAATCGATGCGACAGCAAATGCCAAAGTTTTCCCCGCCACATGCAAAAAAGGTAGAAGGATGTGCTGACGGCACGGCATCGTCTTCTCGAAACTTTCAAAGCTCATTTGGCTTGCAAGGATTTACCACCAGATTTATGCAAATTGCACACACAAGCCCCCAGTGGCAACTTTGGGGTTAAGTTAAACGTAATTTTGGTGTCAAGTTTTCAAGCCGGCAATTTTCCTCATTCCCCATTCCAATCTGCTGAAGCTGTTGCGTATATATATAATATTTTATTTTATTTTATGGATTTCTCTGGGGCCTTCATGCATTCATATTTGTGGGATTTTCATTTTTATATATTTTCTGTGGTGCAATATTGACACCTTTAACCTTTTCTACTTTTAGGGTTTCTGTTTTATGCAATTTTGATGTGAATATTTAATTTAATTTCAAAATAAAAAAGGGAACATGGAAACATTGATTTTTCACTATAATTTTTTCAATGTAAAAAACTTAATTAATAATTGTTTTGAAATGATATTGAATGTAGTAATAATTTTCTAGTTTATTTAAATTTAAGCTCAATGCCAGTTTGATTTATTTCCAACCAAACTGCCTTTGCAAAATTAAAATTAAATAATTTTATGATATTTCTAATGCCCAAACTTTTGCATTCATAAATCCGTAATTCTTTACATGAAATAAGTATTTGATTCATTTGAAAAACAATTAAAAATGTCAGCCCCAGGTTCGATTCATTTTCTATAAAAGTCCTTGTCAATGAATATTAATTATATGCATTTATTTATCGAAATTTATTATTAAACCCTTTCATAACGCTCTTAGATTTTGTATTATTTAATCCTCTTCCATTTTCCCTAATTCTTCGGCTTTTCTATATCCGAAATTACCCACAATTTATAAATCTACTTTTGATTTCCCTTTTATGTGAACTTCTGCCCATATAATTCTATTAGGCGCTCAGCACTTTACTGCAAAAGCATTTGTGTAAATTGTACTTATCTAAGTTTATTCGTTTTTATTCGCATTCCAGAGTATGTATCTTCGTTTATATTCCATGCAGGTTTTGTTTATTTGCAAACAAAAAGCAATTTCGGCAACATTTTAATTGAAGCCCAAACCTGGCGTTGGTCTATAGCCTTTTCCTGCCAGCCACCTGTTCAGGCCCACACCGCTCCACTCTGCTCCACTCCAGGTGGCTTAGTGTCTCTTATCCGGGACAGACACTCGTGGATCCAGTCCACATCCGCTCATGGCAGATTTCTGGCAGATTTCTGGCAGGGAGCCAGCAAAACACACAGAGCAGCCGAAAACTCACAACGACATCGTTGAAAGTTTGTCACATTTTGCAGGCAAAACATTTTCAATATGCAGGAGCCGTTAATATGACAGCCCGGGCTGAAGTGTGGCGGGGAGGGAAAAGCCGGGAAAAACTCCGCATAGAACCCATGCATTTAGATTGCTTCTGTTTTATGGTATCCGGGTAGCGGGGCACATGGCGGGTCACATGGCGTATGCGTAATATGCTGCATAATGCGTGTTTAGATCAAAATTGAATTGCGCATTTTACATGTCGAATACGTGACGTGCTCAGCCGCTCAACAGCTCCCCACGTGCCCTTTGACCTCCAGCCAGGCAGCTCACATTTCCTCTGCATTGTCCAAATGACTTTGGTGAGTGTGAGTGACGGCGCAGATTTCCCTGATTTTCCTTTTCACATAGCTCACATAGCTTTCTCCCTTGGAGGGGGGAAATTGTTTGCTTACGGAGATTTTGGCTTAAAATCGCTTTGGGGTTTTTTTTGGGCCATCAATCAAACTATTATTTGGCGAAATAAATTATAAACTTCATTCCTGGGCGAGCACAAATCATCAGCAGACAGCGAGGAATACAGATTGCAGTTTATTGAGATAAATGAAAATGAATATTTATGCAGCCAAAACCAAAGGAGAATTGTGGAAATGAAAATAAATATTTGAGTTGCTACATAAAAAGAAATATTGTTAAGGAAATTTAATATTTATAAACATAAGAATGGAAATATAATAGAATTTTAATTTATTTAAGATAGGATTAATATCTAAAAGAATCATGGGTTATTTCCAGCAAAGAAATTAAATTATACGAATTTGTGACTGATTTTTCTTCACATTTTAAATTAAAATAATTTTAAATATGTAATATGTTCTCTCAGTGAGAATTTCATTCAGTTCTCTGTGGGCTCTCCTCTCTCATACATTTCTGTTGAACTCTGGAAATTCTCATTTCCTTCATGACAATCATTGTGAAATATTATACGTTTTTATATCCTGTCTTTGCCATCTGGACGAGTGCATTGAGAAGCACTCACAGCAAACATTTAATCAGCTAATCCGCGGAGCAGCAGCTAACCAGCGGATCAAATGCGTTTATTACCCAGCTAATCCTGTTAAATTCATTAATAAATGTCGACGAGTGAGCCGAGCATAATCCATTTTACCCAATCCGACGTCCCAACGTCCCCGAGGGCACACTCCGCTGGCTGCACATAATACAGATACATATATCCGGGCAAATACATCACGGCTGGCTGGGCAAGAGCAGCTGCTCGTCCTGCTCGTCCTGGTCCTGGCCATCCGGTCCGTGCAGCTGGAACCAGTCAAAACTGGCAAGCGGCGGGCTATCACAAAAAGTGAAGCTGGAAAAACCGCATGGCATGGCAAGGCATGGCATGAAGAAAATGCCTTTGTTGGCACTTCAACAAAAGCGTTGAACAAAAAATCAAAAAAAAAGAAATGAACCCCATTTATTTTAGTTCATTTTTGGGGTAAGACCGCTACGGACAATTAAAAATGTAAATAGAATTTATGGAATTTATATCTGCCCGCAGGACATGGCCATACAGAAATAAATGCAATTTTTCTGCCTTTCCTAATTAGGTTGCCCAACATATACTCATGCTGCATTTGGTGTTTCCGTTTTCCGTTTTTTTCACACACACAATCTCTCTCTCTCTCTCTCTTCCCATTTATTTCCAGCTTTTTTTCATTTTTCTGTTTGTGGGAAAACCCATAACTCGTTCCGATAAGCAGGCGGCAAACATATTGCCGACCTGCCGCCGGGGCGTATGATTGATGACAGTTTTGCATTCGTCTTTGTGTTTTCACACAGTTGTCGTGGTTTACAAGGGTTTATTAGAGTTGGCAAAGATGTATGGGCATATGTAATGGGAAAAGGGAAACGTTGTTATTCCTTTCCTGCCAAGATACTTCACTGCATAGAGTCCTTTTAATTGATTTAAGGTTTAGGTTTAGGTATTATACATAGTAAGCCTTTAAGCTCCTGCTGTTATTATATCTCATGTCTCCTTGCAGGATATTGTGCCCATGGAACAAGTGAGCTCGATGGTCTCCAACGGCGGTGGTAGTGTAACCATGCAGCGCGATGATGAGTACAGGAATCGGATCATGAAAAGTAAGTGTGTCAGGCAGAAGGCAGCCGAAGCAACCGAAAACAGAACCCCATCCCGAAACCCCTTCGTCCCCCGCAATCACACAGAGAGGTAACAACTGGCAGGAGGACTCCATATATCCCTGACCTACTGGCTTTGCAGTTGACATACTTAGTTTAATCCCAGCAAACATGCCTCCTAGAAGCCCACACCCCCCGCCAGGAGGGGCAAATAAATAGCGTTTCACATTTCGCTTAACCGTTTTGCATCCCCTTGGCCGCCACAACACCCACACTGGCCCTGCCCACCCTTCAGAACCCCCAGAACCCCTGAAACCCCCAGAAAACATCCTCCTCGTCTTTGCATGCCCCACACAGACCCATAACATACACACACGCTGCGGCATGGCTGTGCCTTACTCTTAGCCTAGATTTAAGCCAAGCGTAGATGCAATCGTCATTTCCACACTAAACCACGATACACACACATTCCGATCCCTTCAACACGCACACTTGTGTAATTTGTAAATTTGTCAACTAACCAGTTTCTTTCCTTTAAATTATATATTAAACGTAAACTCATTTCATGATGCTTGCCCAACAAATTCGACGAATTTGGAACGCTCTCTCTCTCTCTCTCTGTACAAATTTGCATATCAAATAATTTGCAAAAACGCAAAAACCAAAAAACCAAAACGCATCATCAAAATCCAACTAACTAACCAACCAACCAAATAATCAACCAAACGCTTCTCTCTCACATCTCTCCATCTGTAGTACGTAGACTTGGTGAGTCAAAAATGATAAATATTTTAATAACCACTCTTTTGCCTTCGGTTTGTATACTCATAATAAATATTACCACATATAGATAATGATGGTCCTGGGACCGGACCGGCGTAAGTATAATTTCATTTCCAATTGAGATAGTTTAGCCGAAAATTAAGTTCCTGTTGCGAGTGCATAAATGAAATATTTACAAGGGCCTGATTGCTCTCCAGTGTGCAACAGGGCGTATGAGCAATGCACTTCATGGTGTGCCGGGGCTCGGCTCGAGTGTGTGCAGGCTGTGCGTGTGTGCGCTGTGTGTGTGTGTGTGCCAGTCTGGGTGAAACGCATTAGCATTACATTTACATTTACAGTTGCGTTTACATTCATATTACCATAAGCATACAAGGGGAGCCACCAAAGAAAACGGTCTCGGGGGGCGTATACTTAATATCTGTTATATGCTTGCCACTGCCACTGCTCTTGTGGCCACTGTGGCGACTTCAGCCAAAGGCTGTTGGCGGTCAGACAACTTCATTTAGGCCAAACCGAGCTGCTCATAAACCATTATGCTGACCTCCGTCGCTGCAAATTACTGGACCAGGTCACAAAAGGCCCCGCAAAAAGGGACAGCATTTTTCATCATTAGTTAATTTGGGTCCCCAGTTGTCCGTCCATCCGTTCGTTCCCTCAAAGGTCTCTTTCTCCTTCGGGTTCCCGTTCATGTTCGACCCATAAACATTTTGCATAAACTTGGCATTTACCAGTGGCAACGAAAACAAAAGTAAGAAACAAATCATTTGCAGGCCAGCTCAACCAGCTCTCAATGACAAAAGCGGTCGCCGAATAAAAGAAATTAAAAAATGAGGCCCAGTTTTAGACCTGGCCCCCGGGAATTGGCTCCTGCCAACTAAATGCAGCAGCCCTGGCAGTTCAATGCTCCGGCTATGTGGCCCTGGCACTGCTGCAGCAAAACTTAAGGAAATCGCCTTAGAACCCCAAGAAGACAGACAAACACAAGCACAAACAGCCAGAAATGGCAAATATTTTATGTCTTTCATTGAAGAACTTTGCGCAGGCTTTTTCACTTAGGTGCACAGAGAAAAAATGGGGAACACGGCATGAGTTATGGCCATCTTATCGGATGAGATGGATAACAGAAACCTAATTTAAAAAGTCCTCTAGACTTTAGAGTTTCAGAGTTATTTATTCATATTTAAATTTGAGCGTTTTCTGATATTATTGAAATTTTAAATAAAATATGGAAATCTCTTATTAAGCCTTAGCTATGTACTAACGTTTTCTTATACATATATAAATAAAAATTATAAATTAAATTAAATTTAAATGGATATTATATTAAAAAGAATTTTAAATACATTTTGCATTCTAAATATTGGTAAAAATTGTTTAATATAAAGTAACTTTGCTTAGGTTTAATGTGCATCTTATGCTTTAAATACCTTTCACTTGAGATATTTTTTTGAGTTACCCAAAGCCTAAAACTCGCTGCTCCTTAAAGTATTTTGCAAAACATTTCAAATATTTTAAAGGTATAAGAAACACTCAAAAAAAACAAGCCATAAATTTCTTATATATTTCTAAGGAAGGGTTCAAAATAAATAGCATATAAATTTACTTGAAGAACTCTTTAATATCTCAATAAGCACTCAAGTAAAACTCAATTAAATACTTGTTTAAAAATCGAAAACAAAAACTTCTGAACTTGTATTTAAAGCATTCCAGTTCATATTCCTTCCTGTTTTTCCTAGTTTCCCTATAGCCACACATGCATAACTTTTTCCTGTGCATTGAGCCCAAAGTTTTCCTTTGCCTTTCGCTTCGGTTATGAGTTTTTCCGCTCGAAAAATAACCAAAAAAGTAAAGCAAACCGTTGAAGGAAAAATAATAAAATAAATGTCTGAGCATTTTTCTCCATCGAACAGATTCAAATGATACGTTTGAAGCATGCTTGATGCGCAGAGATTTTTCACAACTTCTACGGCGGATGTTCGCCGGTTTTGGCCAAGACTCGACTGGATGGCAGAGATATTGCATATCGATCGGTTGAGTGAGTGTGAGTGTGGCGTAACCCCCAAGGCGGTTTTCGGGTGAAGCGGAACTAAGGCATTTAAGCGCTGGAAATTGAGTATTGAATAGTTGGCAAACAATTGCCAAATGGTCAGAGGGAAAACTTCTGGCAATTACTCGTCCTTTAATCGGGTTAAGCGGTGGGGTGAGACTTTAAAAATGCCATTAATCAGGTTGGAATCTGAGGCGGATCCCTTTGGCTAAATAGCTTGCCAGTTTAGCTGCTATTAAAGCACAATAATAGGCCCTGTCCGCTCTTCCTACGGTCTCTACGTCGTCTGGGCTGTCAGTCTGGCTTTGCTGGGAGATCCTGTAGTTTTGTAGTGTCCCGTATCCTGCATCCTGGCATCTGGCCAAGCCCTGACAATATGGCTGCGCTGGCCAGACAAAAGCCAACGAAGGCGGCCCAGAAAATGACGCATTTGGGTGCAAGTGCCTCGTGTGGCCTCATGCGGAAGTTGTTAATTTGACGCACAAAAGGCAAATGGCGATAGAACTGGCACAAGTGCCGTTAGCACAAGACACGAACATGTCCTGCTGCCGCTGCCGCTGCTGGCGCTGCTGCTGCTGCTGCTGCTGGTAGTGGTGCTGGTGCAACAGGACGTATACGTATTCTGGTAATTACTAGTCTGCCCCAGCGGCCATTATAGCCATCATCTCCTCGCAGTCTTAACTTGTTGCCAGGTTTAGTTTCTCCCTCATTTCAGTTTACGAGTCCTGTGCTAGGAGTGTACATGTTGCAGGTGCGCCAAAGCTAAACCCCTCGGCCAAAACAAACACAGGGAAAACCAATTAGTCTAATTTATATCATTTCAAAGACTAGTTTTTGCTCATTAGCTGGCCAAGCCGGGAAATGGAAAATGCAATTACGTGTTTGAGTCAGCAACAAATGTTGCTTCTCTGAAAAGTTACAGGATGCACAGAAATAAAGAATGCACAAAATAAAAGGAGATATAGTTTGATACAACAAAATACTTTAAATATTTTATTAAGAATACTTCAATTCATTATTATCTTAATAAAATAATTACTTTGCTAAAATAAATCGAATATAACAAGTTTAGAGGTATTTCTTTTACTTTAATACAATGTAAAAATAATAAATCAATTTTAAATACAAATTTCCATTTAATTTTCAAATCAACAAATACTAAATACAAAGTATAGGTTAATAAATTTAGTCTATAATCATTGTTCTATAATATTAATATTAAATAATATACCACAAACAAGATTTCTTCGTTAAATATAAATAACTCTTTCGGCACAATCCTGTCTCTGTGTAATTAATTGTCTACACAATACCCGTATCTTTTCTATATTTATCCACTTTTGCCTTGAACTCATCGGCTGTATTAGTTTTTCCCCCGATTTCCATGAACGAATGAAAACTGCCACCGCCTTTCAAATATTTACAATTCAATTTGACAAACACAAAGATAACGAGCCAACAGCACACAGTTGCTGATGTCCCATCGGCGGGGGGGGCAAGCATTAAATATTCAGGTTTATGCAAGCATGTAAATGCCAGCCGAGAATCGGCGAGGATATGGCCAGAGAGAGGGTCCTTGCGTGACTTTCGCCCAGCGAAAGTCCTGCCGGGAGGCGAAGCCGGCTCGAGCCTGCAGTTCGTTGTTAGAAACACGGCCAGAATGGCCTACTTGCCGGCCCAAAGAAGGAGAGAAAGGACGAAGGGACGAAAGGACACTGATGCGACAGTTGACAACGCGGTCGAGTTGGCTCGAGTCGACTTGACTCGTCTTGACTTGACTGATGCAAAAGCCTCAGCGGCAGTCAAATGAACACTGGCATAATGAAGACGGCCGAGGGGGTGAGTTGCCACAATAACGGCGGGGGGTGGCTATAAGGCGGATGCACTTGGCTAAAAAATTACAAAGAAATTGGTGCTATCAGAGAAAATTATAAAAAATTGCCTGAAGATTCTAGGAATTCGAATAAAAAATGGTTTAAATGTATAAAGAGCTCTCCTTTAAGTGCTTTAAGAAGTCTGTCTACACTCTAAAAAGTATTTACTTGAATATGATGTGAGTAATTCTTATCTAAAACTTCCAAAAATTACTTATTTTTTCCTGCAAATTCCTCAGAATCTGCCAACCTTTTTCCTGAGTGTTTAATCATATACATTTCGGGGCTGCACATCTATCCTAAACTAGTTCGAGGTTGTCACCAACAAAAGAAGACGCTGCCTCAAAAGGCATCTGCGAATGCTTGGCCGTAACATCATCGGGCATCATCGCATCCGGCAGTCCACATCCTGCATCCTTGAGCTGAATACGTTAGCGGAAGGCGAACCGTAATTTTCGAACTATTAACTTGTCCACTGTCAATGGCAATTAGCATAAATTGCCACCGAGCGGGGAGCCTCCGGTTCAAGCCAATTGTTGACTAAGCGCAAATAGGGGTAGATTATTATATATATGTATATACGAGAGAATATATACAACCGTGCACTCGATAAACAAGTAAATAAATTTAAAACCATTCGCTGGGCCATCGTTCAGTTCGGTTTGGTCTATAAACTACGGAGGACTTGCGGCCAGAGGCTAGCGGACAACAGCAACAGCACCGAGTACCAGCAGCGGCACGTTGCATGCCCCCCGGGCTTGTTGTTATTAAATTAGTTTTCCGTGTTTCCCGTACGGGGTATATTTATATACATATATACCAAACCCCTGGCTATTTTTCCGGCTTGCGGACTCCGACTACGGGATTAAGGACTCTGGTCTCTGGATTTCGCCATGAGCATCGGCAGCAGGAACGCCATCTTACGTACGGTTCACTTGACAATCGTCGCTGCACCGCTCATTGTTGATGTTGTGGCTTTGGCTTTTCCTTTGTGGCTGTCCTAATTTAAGTGGTGCTGGGAAAACTCAGGGGGAGGGGGAAAGGAGAAAAACCAACCAAGCCGGAAAACTTTGTGCCCGAAAAACTTTTTAATAGAGTTCTTGGTCGGCAGTGAGAGAGCGTCGTGCTTAAAGCGCAAATTAAATAAACGTTTCGGTGGAAAGTTTTGTGTGTGTACAGGCAACTTGTGGCAATTAGCAAGTGGCTGGCTGCATTTTAACTGAATTTCCTCACTGCGAACGGTGAATTGCAAAGGCCCCAAGATATCGGACCGCACCGACAGCCTGTGGCAGACGACTGCCAGCAGCATGCAACAGCCACCACAGCGGCATGCCAGAACCACAGCACAACAGCAGCAGCAGCAGCAGCAGCACCATCAGCACCACCACCAGCACAATCAGCACCACCAGCTGCCACTGCACCACCAGGGCCACCAAAATCCCCACCAGACACCGCGCTCTGCCGGACGTCACGCCATGCTTGGCAGCAACCACAGCAGCCAGCGCGAGGCGAGTGTTTCGCCCCGCCGTGTGGCTCTAGACACCACCGCCTCGGGATCTACCAGCGGTGGCTTTGGGTTCAGTCGAGGTAAGCACCAGCACCAGGAATGAAAAGCAATCTTGGCGGTGGCTAAAACTTGAGTAAAGTTCCTTTGCCCTTGAGCCTTTTATGCAAAATCTCAAGATCTATCACCAAAAGTTTAGAAACTTGAGTGTAATGGCATTTCGGAACAGAAAGCTGTCAATTTATGCCTTTTCTGGACCAAGCTGAGATTATTTAAGAGTTTCAGAGTGGGCTTAAACACTGGAAAATATAAAAAAGTATTCAAGTTCTAAATAGGATTAAAAACGATGGAATTTAGATAAGCCTGATATTTGTATGGAGTTATTGTTAATTAATATTTTAAAGATTTTAAATGAGAAGTTTCAGAAGGTTTAAATAACCTTTTCATGATATAAATTAAATTAATTAATTTCTCTTTATTTTTTCTCTATTTTCCCATAATTACACCTTTTATATATATTCAAACTACCTTGACTTTATAAATAAACTTAAGATAATATGTCTAAAAGCAGACCCTCCTACGTTTTTACATTTGAATAACTCTGAATTTTATCATAGAATGAGAAATAGTTTCATGAAATACAATAAACACTAAAGTTCGCCTTCTTCCAGCAATTTCTATTTTATTTAACTTTCACATTCAGAGTGGCCATGCAATGCAATTTATAACTTTATCCGGACATGTGTTTTTGCACATAAGAGCAATTTTATAACCACTCAGGCCAGGCTCATATTGCCAGCAAATTGGATATAAAACAGGAATTTATGTAGCTGATCCTTTATCGAATAATCGTTCGTTCGTTCAAGATATTTATGACTTGTTTAAAATTCCCACTCAAGTATAGTGAGTGCTGTTCGATATTTATTTTATGGCTTAATAAATACAGCCACTTGTGTAATATTATGGAGCAGTTATTGTTGAGAGAATGGGCGTGGTATTATATTTAAAAATTAATTGAAATACAGATATAATCCAGATCTTCTTCCTACCTATCTATAAAGCTAAAGTTCCTTGATCCAATTTGTGACTAATGCATTCCCACAACTATCTAAAACCCTTACATAATTCCACATATAATTTATAATCCTCGTTTGAGGCATCTTTAACTCGAGCTTTTAATTAAATCTTCCAACTGCTGGCACGACATTTCCCCAGGAAATCGAATGAGCAGCGAAAAAGGGGATGAGTGTGTGCAAGGGGTGTGTGTTGTGTGTGCACTCCAGAAATATGTTCGAAAAATTGGCGAGGCGTGTTCTTCGCCGGCGACAAGTGGCAAGAGTGTGTGTGTGTGGAGTGGAGTGTGCTTTGGACAGCGAGTGGGTGGGCGTGGCATGGCTCACTTCCGCCCCCCTGGAGCGCCACATCCGTCCGCCATAATTAAGTTTTACCAGGGAGCGCCATGACATCCTTAACCCGTTCTCTCTGCACTCCCGACACCAGACCGCAGAGCTCAGTGCTCGCCTCGCTGGCCCTTTCGCTGCACTTTAATTGATTTCCAAGTTGGTCACGTTATCAGCTTGTTGGCCATTTGCAGTTGTCCTGCCACCCAGAATGCTGCCACCTTTTATATCCTACCACAACCCCCTATCCGTTTTGCGTACGCCCCCTGCCAGTGCATTGTTTATTTTCGCGCGGACTTTTGATCGCTCGCTCGCTCTGGCCAAACAATGTGGAGCTTTAATTAATTCTCGGAGTGGTTAGCTCAGCAGTCGCTGACATCAGCAGGGACCAACCTCGCCTCGACACTGGGATAAAAAATATGACAAATGAATAATAGATTGCGTGTACTTGGTAAATATTTTAAAATTAAGGGAGAGGAGGGACTATTTTAGCTTATGTAAATCGAGAGATACCTAAAGATAAATCTTTGAGGTTTTAAATTTTAAAATAAATTTAAATGTATTATTTTATTGCAATTACTTACTGGAAAATACTTATGGAAAATCCTTGTCGTTTAATTTAGTAAACTTACTTAGTAAAAGTGCAATTAAAATTACAAATTAAACATCAGGAACTACTTACGTTAATGTATTTCTCAGCAGAAATTATAAATATTTTCTTGGAATATTTTTATTAATTTTTTTCCTGTGAAAATCCATAAAAGGAACCGCAGAAAATTATTAATTATAGCTCCAATGGGGTCCTTCTTATCGAAATCGTCATGTAAACAGCCAGTGAGTGGACGCTGAGGAAAAAAGGATTGTAGCGAGTGGCAAACAAGAGCTTTGCGGTTTCGCATGAAAAGCGGATATACTTTTCATTGATTAAATTCCATGTGAAAAGTCGAGAGGACACTACAAAAAAATCAATTAATATAAAGTGCTCCACGCGGGGCATATGTCCCTATAATAAACTTTATGTGAGCGCTTAATATGCCCGGCACAACACTCTGCGACATCAATATTTCATGCAGGAACATTATCACAAGCGAGAGAAAGAGCGCGGAAAACTCGCCCAAAATGATAGTCGGAAAAGGCCAAAGAAAAAATGAGCAAAGCAGGGGTTTTCCATCTAAAAAGGGAAAAGCGAAAAATGGCAAAGGACGGAATGTCGGCGACGCCGAAATCGACAACGACATCGAGCCACGGCGCCGCCTCGCATTCATTCATTGTGTGATTATATATATATACATTGTATATATATATCTACAGTCCGATTCACCATTGATAAAGTCGGGAGCAGCAGCACAGGACCCTGAATCGAACCAAGCTAGCGTTGAATTATTGGCAAGCATTTGGCCAGGGCAGTTTTTCATTTCGCTTTTCATTTTATTGCCGAGTGCTGGGGAATGCGTCGTCAATGTGCTGTGGTTATGAATTATTGATTGGGCGATAGTCCGGCCTGACAGTCGGTCTACTTAGCAAGTCGCCTGCCAAAACGATGAATATCCAGCCTAATGAAAGTCATTGATAGCTGGCTGGCTTAAACGAAAATATAGGGGCAGCAGAGTACGTATTATCATCATTAACCCTCTAAGTTTTATGAAAGTCGACAAGTAGTTGGGTATTTATTTAATAGCAGTTTTAGACCGATATCGATCCTGAAAATGACTATACAATGTACAAAAAAAGTATAGAACATTTCAAAAATTGTATTTAAGTTAAAGAACATTTAAAATATATGAATTTTTATTAAATTTGAGGTGGAAATCAATTAAAGAAGTGTTAAAATCGTGGACTTAAAAATAAATCATTTTCTTCAACTGATTTTAAATTTTGATTAAAAGAAGACAGAATAATTTGGTATATTTAAATGGGAAATTAATTTAATAGTGTAAAAAAATACTACCACAGTCTATAGCAAACTCATTAAAAGCTTTTTAATTAAACGATACATTTTATGAATTAAATTAGTTATTTTTTGCATTCTCTTAGCATTTATTAAAATACGTACATGTTTATTATAGAACAAAATCAATTAAAGATTTTTTTATATAATAAAAACATTAATTAAATGATTTAAAAAATAAATTATAAAACGCATACTTTATTAAAGCTTTTTAAATGGTTTCAAATCAAATTATCAGTTTGTTCATTAAAATTACTGATACAACCAGTAATTTTCTTCACATTTATTGCCAAATTAATATTTATTATTCATTTTAATATTTAATGAACATCTATTTGAGGTAAGCTTCGTTTACCGAGCATCTACATATAGACACAAAAGTTTGTGTCAGTTTTGGCGTGGTATCTATTGCAAAAGTTGCCTTTTCATAGCCGCATGCAACTTTAACGAGAAACGCGGGCCGCCCGGAGTCGAGACTTTGGGGCCCAATCAGTTTCATAAACCGAACTGGCATATTTCATTCGGTCGCCTCTACTGACTCTGGCCGGCCAGGAGCCGTGTCGAATAAATTCCGCCACCGCCTCCTCCGCCCACCTATTCATATTTGATGAGGCAGCAAGCAAGCAGGCAAAAGGAGCAAACCAAAAGGATATAACCAACGTAATACTAACGAAAATACGGGTCTCCCGGCATCCGTAATGCTCCACGCAAATTGATTCGGAGCTGTTGCTTTAGCTTTAGCTGCTTTTCTGCTGGAACAAAAACGCACAGCAGCAGCAGCAGCAGCAGCAGCACATCCTCTTCGCTTTCAACGAGCTCCTTTAGAATTTTGCAACAAGCCGCAGATACATGGTAGTTACATCGCACCACCAGTTGTACTTGTGGTCGTGTTCGGGCAAACTTTGCTTAACTTCTGGCCCGCACAATGGCCAACGGGGCAGCAGAGCAGCAGAGCAGCAGCCCAGCAGCGGGGCAAACAAACAGGGCCAGAATTGAATGTGTTTGTTTGCTCGAGTGTCTCGGGAAACTTTCACTGCGCGACAGGGACAGTGACCTCATATCTGACAATAATTCGACGCATTTGTGTCACATACTTGCCACCCAACCGATGCCCCAGTCCATCCTCTGTTTCCCCTATTTTCCCGACGGAAAAGCGCAAACGTTGACAATTGAAAGGCAGCCAAGGGGCGGACTCAGAGGGGGGAATGAAAAGATAGGGACAGTTATCTCGAGACAGAGAAAAAAATCAACAAAAGCAGGAATAGAAATTCCTTGGGTAAAAACAGTTGTCTTTTCCTAGATTTATCTCACTTTTATTAAAAGACTGCTCAAAGCCATATATCAAAGTTAATGGTAAAACGAGTTTTTACTATATATTTTTATAATATTTAAATAATTCAGGGATGCTCAGTGGTATCAAATAATGCTAGATTATATTATTTCATGCATCAAATATTTTATGGCCAACTTTAAGACGACTTTTGAATATATTTTAATAACTTGAAAGCTTAAAAAAATGTAAACCTTGCCTCTAATTAAATTTTAAAGCTACAATTTGTGGTTGAAAATGTACAAATATTATTTAAATAATTTAGGCTTTTTCCTTTAACTGCTCCCCCTGTTTTCTGAGTGTTGACATCGTTTATCTCCGCCTGACCCCTCGCCGTAGGCCTCGACAATTGCACAGGCCATTGTTCGGGCCACATCCTGGCACATCCTATGAGCACCTCCCACCGAAAGGCACCGCACCTCTCATTCTCTCTCTCTCTCTCTGCCACACTCTTCCGCTGGCTGTTAAGTGCGACATATTTGCCTGGCTAATTTCGCACACAGAGCGCCGCAGGACCTACGGTTCACAGTGCTTGGCCGAAATTTCGCTTTGCCATGTGTTGTGTGTGACATCATATTCGTTCGTCTTCGTCAGGACTCCCGTCCGAGCCGGCAATCCTTTTGCTCCCCTCTCGCAATCTCCCTCTATCTTCCTCTACATTGGCAAATCGTGTTTATGGCTTTTGCGGCTTTGTCTTTCGATATAGGCTGATATGGGCTGGCCTAGGCTCCGCTTTTATGTTTTGGTCTATAAAAACTGCGTATGGCAGAAAAAGAGCCAGGAGGCGGACCTCACTTAACTGCCATCCGGTTGTGGTTAAGAAGTCCTGTTTTGTTGTCGGTCCCTGCTTTGAAATTCCGTTTGCAGATGCAAAATGTCCTGTTCTCGAGTAGGATTGAAAGTGGTTTTTAGCAATCTTTTCTCAGAGCTAAAATTCCCTTTGAAACCTCAACTTTATTTCCACTCAATTTTCCATGCAGTTGCTTTTTACTCTAGCCTGCCAAATGAAGCAATTTAATTGAATGCCAAATGCAAATCGAGCGAAAGGATGGAAACTATATATTTGTTTTTGGTAGGATAACATTTTGTTTCTCGAAAGCAAATACATATTCCTAAAAGATATTTAGAAGGTTTTATGAGAAGTAAATCTTATTCTTAGAACTAAGAATTAAATCAGTAAAACTCAAACTACAATAAGGATTAAAGAATATATATTATAGAGTTAAAGGCAAATATATATTTATGCTTTAAGCCCATTTTGAATGTATTATATTCTATTAACAATTTCTATATATTCTTAAAAAATAAACTACATAATTTCTGTATTTTATTTATAAAATCTCTTATTTAACTCTGCAGAAATCGATTATTTGTCGAGTTTAATGGACGGCACAACACAGAAGGAATTCCCTGGTCTGCCTGTGATTAGAATCTAGTGTGTGTTCACGTGCGGAATACGTAGCAGAGCCCGTAGTCAAAGTCATACCCAGACCACTCTGATTGCTCAATAATAATGCCTCTTCCTAGGTCCTAGGGATTCGAGTGCCCCATTTGTCTGCAAAGGGGAATTTATGGCAATACCCAAATCAATCCGCACATTAATCAGCAGCCCGAGATTAATTAACTGCCCTGCTGAGGGAGTGTGGAGCATGGCGAGTGTGTGTGTGCTCCACTGTGGAGTGTTGTGAATGAATGTCAAGCATAATGGCACTCATACGCACCGTGGTGCGACAGTTGACACGTTATATCGGCATATCGGATGCCCGGCACTTCAGCGGGTCCTGTGCTTCAGGGGAGTGCCAGCAAGCTGAGTTTTATTTTATATTTTTTTTTTGTACACTGTGGGAAATGTGGGAATATTAAGGGACAATTTAGAGAAAAAAGAAGTCAAAGTGGTTTTTAAACGAATTTTTAAGCTGTATTTCAAGGGACAAGGCACTTCTTGATCGATTAAAATAAGATTTATGAAAAGCTCAGATCCTGTGGTTCTAAAAAAAAGAATTTTCAGAATGTAGGAAAGCAAATATAATAAATTGAGTTATATTTTTAAGGGACTCAAAATCCATAGAGCTTTATGAACCTCCTATCCACCAGATATTCAAAGTATTTAAATCTGAAAAATCTTCTGCGTTTTGGATCACATTTTTGTGAGATTTTTTTTGCTGTGTGCCCCTTCGCGCCTGCCATCTTGTGGCGCCTAATGAAGCGTAAACGGTAATTGACAGCTCAAAGCAAAGCTCAGGAGCTGCATGTGACCTAAAATATTCGACAGCGACAGTTCGACAGGCTCTGGAGGTGGGTTCATTAGAAATTCGCACCCAAGCGTGGCGCGGCAGCCAGGATGTGTTGGGATGGAATAGAAAGGCAGCCGGGTGCTCATCCTTCAACCTCCAACCCATGCCCATACACATATTCATGCCCAGACTCGTACTCGTATCATTCCATGCCAGTTGGCAAACACACAGAGGGCACTCTAGTCTGACTACAATAGATTCCTGGCAGGAGGAGCAGGCGAAGCAGGTGCTGCTATATGGAGTGTGGCATCAACAGCGTTAAAGGTGTCATAAATTAGGTTTGTCACCTGTACACCTGAACACACGCAGCAGCAGTAGCAGCAGCAGCAGCAGCAGCAGCAGCAGAAGGGGAAGTCTGTGCTAAATCAGTCCCTCTTCGCGCTGAACTAAATGTCCCCAGTTCGGGAAGTGAGAGAGTGAGAGAGCGAGAGCTCTTCCCCTGCCAGGACGAAAAGCTTCGAGGGGACAAAGCTTCGTTCCTGAAGTTCCAGCCAGGACCAATGTGTCGGGGAGTGCGCAAGGTCAGTGCAAGCTGGCAGGGAATATGGCAAAGGTGAAAGCTGCCGGGAGCGAACTGCATCTCCTGCGGATTGCTCTCGAATTGCACCTGCAGCCTGCACTGCTGCTGCTGCTGCTGCTGCTGCGGCTGCTGTTACCGAGGGAGAGGAAAGCTCTTTGATCCGGCCAGCCTGGTGATAACAAAGTTGAGAGCCAAAGCTCTCTGGTTAACAGCTCCTCCTCGGGACAAGCTAGTATATAAAAGGATGCTCGCTAATGGCGCACTTTCAGTTGGATTCTGAGCGAGCTGACAGCAGGACAGCAGGAGCTGGGAAGGAACCGAGAGGAGCCGAGCCGAGCTGAGTGTAACACCGAGCCGCCGAGTGAAAAATGGACACAGCTAGGAAAACTAGCTCACCGTAGTGAGTGTGTGCCAGTGTGCGTGTCTTGACTGTGTACCCATAACCGTGTTCGCGACAGTGTTAGTGGCGTGTGCGTGCGAAAAGAACAGAGCTAGTGAGATGCTCAACCAGGACTGAGACTGAGCGCCAGAGATAAGGCCGGGATAAGGCCGGAATCCACTCTGATTGACCAGCTGAAGCAGCCAGCCACAACCATCGCACTGGCGTCGTTTTGCGAGCGCGGCTTAATGCCCGACTCGATGATGGACATGGAGCACCGGGACCACCAGCTGCACCGCCAGCAGCAGCATCACCACCAGTCCGCCCGCCAGGTGGCCAGCACCAGTACCAGCACCTTTGCACCGCCAGCTCCGGCGGCCACCACGGCCAGTCCATCGGCTGATCATCGAGAGCGGGATCGGGATCGGGATAGGGAGAGGGAGCGGGAGCGTGAACGCGAGCGGGATCGTGACCTTCATCTGCATCATCACCAGCAGAGCAATGCTGCTGCCTCTTCACCGCTGCCCGTAAATACCACCATGACGCTGCACCATCAGCAGCAGCAAACGCAGCAGCCGTTACAGCAGCAGATGCAGCAGCAGCAGTTGCCGCAATTGCAGCAGCGAGACCATCACCAACAGCAGCAGCAGCAGCAGCAGCCTCAGCAGCAACTGCAGCAAATGGCACCACCACCACAGCAGCTGCCACACAGCCATCATGCCCTGATGCAGCAATCGCAGCAGCAGCAGGCCATCCACCGAGCCGAGGCGCGACGAGGTGAGCTCATCCTAGACGTCCTAGTGGCTCATGGAGAGTGTGCACTGTAGGCTGGCTGAACTTGTTGCGCGGTCTCCCAGGACACCAGAACACCACCAAGAACCAAAAAATCAAACAAACGCTTTGCATCGACTAGCGACATTGATTCGAAAAGAAGCAATTTGGATTTTGTATATATGTTTTTTTGAACGAAAACTTTAGTTTTTCTTGCACACATACTGCACACACTGAATCTGAAGATCGAAAAGATAAGAAAGTCCTGTAAAAATCCAAGAAAATAATTTAAAAACTCTGAAATCTGAAATGAACATTTATAGTTCTTAAATAGTCTTCCTTTAATTTGTGTAAATAATATGAAAATTCTTCCAGCAAAGCCATAGAAAATAGAAAACGATTTCTATCTTTGGGTACTTTACATCCCTTCTAACCATAGTTTATTTCTTTGAATTAATAACTCACAAAAATAGTAGAAAAATCCCAGACTTCTTTCGATCCTCTGATGCCAACTGGCCGTGTGTGTATCTCTGTTTAATCGGGTTAGGTGTACATAAATGTTGATATATCTGTGGGCCATTTCGCATGCATGCTAATCGCTTCATTAGGACCGACAAAAGGATTTTCACTGGCAGCTAAGGACAGCGGCAGCAGGCGAGGTGTCAGGGCAGATGAGTGAGTCTTTCCTTTCGCATTTCCCATGCAGAATTCAATCAGGAATTGCTTTAACTTATATACGAGCACGGGCATAACAGCAACAAGAACAAGAACAACAACAGCACACACAGCAACACCAGCAGGAACAGGAGCTGGGAGTTAAAAGCAGGACCAAAAGCAACAACGAGCTGACCCATTTTCCAGAGCAAAGCTTTTTGCCAGGGGCTGCCTCTGACGTATGCGTTGATGTGGTGCGGGGGCTGGGAGTGGGTCGGTTGGGTGGTTGGGTGGTTGGGTGGTTGGGCAGGGTATGGGTGGTATTTGAGCGGGTTGCCTTGAGCGAGTGGGTGTTGCTGGAGCTAGCGTGCGAGAGCAAGAGATGGAGCATTGCCGGACAGCCGTTGGCTGGTCATTAAAAAATTATGACCACACATTGTTCTCCGAGATTGTACATTAAGGTAAATTCAGCACTTTTAGCTGGCTTTTCCTCTGGCCAACACACACACCACACACACACACACAATTGGAATAACAAAAATTAAATAACCCGCAGCCAAGTGTTGTTTGCAGTGGCACTGTTCAAATATTTATTAGCGATCAATTGGGTTACAGATAACCATGGCCTGGAAGTTGACCGTGTTTTAGGCTTTGTTTATTGAAATGGCCACCTTTCCGCTGTGAAAGCTATTAAAAACAGCAATTATTAGCTTGTTTTCAGCTTTTTATTATGCCCTGTGCACAGTTATGGATAATTGCAATGGAAAAAGCTTTGGGCAAAGCTATTAAAGTTGTCATGAAATTTTCTGTTGTGATCAAACTCATATTCTGAGGTTTATGTTTGTGACGTTATCGGAAAGAAGCAAAACAATTTTATAGTTTTTCATAAAACACATAAGCTTTTAATGGTGATTTTTTAGTCAATAATAAGATAAAATCGGACCATAATTTTGTTGAATTAGTTTTATTTAGAGTTTATTTATTTTTAACTCACAAAAAGTCCTTAAGGACTTTAAAACTCAGAGAAGAGAGCCTAAACAGACAAAATGCTTACCTGGAATACTTTAGAAAAAACTTTTTGAAACATATAAAATTGCTTTAGTTATCTGTAACATTTCTCTTTATAAAAAAACTCTCTCGTTATCCTTAAAGAGTTTCAAATTGTTTTACATTCAATTCGATTTAAATTTTGCCTAAGAAAAAAACCCCAGACTTAAGCCCAGGCAATTAAGGTTAAAAAAAAGCCTCACACACCTAATTACATTTTGAGCTGTGTCCCATTTTGCTATCTTTTATCATTTTTATGGGAGCAATTTAGCCATAAATCTATTAGATCTGCGGTCACCAGCCCCGAAGCGTTGCTGGCAAATCCAGAAAGCCTTTCATCTCGACCAAGTCCTGCTCCCCGCTCTAGGATTCCGCCCGGGCACATTCAAATCGCAATTATTTCGAAATCAATTTCAATAAAAGTTTGCTGCGGCCAAGGAGGAGGTAAGGGAAGGGGAAGGTGGCAGGGTAGCAGGTGGCAGGAGGTAGAAGGCGGGAGCCTGGAGGCTCCTTGAATGTTTGGCAGCTTGTTGGCTTAGCCAGGATTCGCCCATCAAAGTTTTCCTTTTTCCAGTGTCGCCTTTCATGTTGTGTCTGTGAAAGTGTGTGCGGGGTGTATGTGTGTGTGAGTGGAGTGTTCAGAGTGTGCGGGTGAGAGCTCGTTAAAAACACTTTGCTGACGTCGCCGTTGCTGGGTGTTGGCATTGTGGCAACTTTTCAATGAACTGTAATTGAAACTGAAATGCAAACTGTGCCGCTAATTGCCAGCAGTTGCCGTTGCAGCTGGCAACGGACCGAAAAGCGGAAAAAGCCAGCAGCGGTCGGAAAATCCAAAAACCGAACACCGAACACCGAACACCGAATGCCAGAAGGCAGACAAACAACAGACGCGTAAACAGCATTTAAATGTGTGGCATGAATAATTTATGATTTCGCCTTCGGTTGTGTAGTTATAGTTAGTTTCAGTTGACAGTTTTCCCTTTTTCAGTTTCGTAGTTCGTTCAAGCATGCTATTAACCCAAAAATGTTGAAACCCCAAAAAGAACTGCATGGCAAGGATCGCAGGATTCAAATAAACACAAGAACCAGCTCCCAGACAACCACATGATTGAGCCTATATGCATTCCCGATTAATTTCTCTCTGTTATTCGATTTATCGTATTCTTGCAGATACACAAGCAAAACATTCACATGGATTTCTCTATTGTAAGTCGCACCAATTTGGAACAGAAACGAAACCCTTTGCCAAAACCAGAAAAAGATCCCCACATCCCACAGACAAAATATCAAAAACGAAACAGAAACAGATACAACACAGAGCTACTTTTTTACTCGTTACATGATTAAACTATAAACTATATGCCTATATATTTCTTCTACTATCTATCTTCTAATATCTATTTACGAGTATTTTCTACGATATTTTATTTAAATATGCACACTCCTTGTTTGCTTGTATCTCTCTCTTTAAATGTAAACGTATTTTTCCAAATATAATATTTTTTTCGTTGTTCGGCGAGCGCACCTAAGTATGCTACAGATTTTTCCATGCTCCCCAAAGGACCAACGTTTTGACTTTTACGAGGCCATCGAAATGATGGCGCGTCTCAAGTATCAATAAGCAAAAATGGGCGACTTGTTGCCCACATCTCTCTCTCTCATTCTCTCGGGCAGCAACTTCAATTTTTGGCTAAACTTTAAGGAAAAATTCGAGTTTCGTAATGAAGAATGCCCGAACCGTTTTTGTCGCATTTTTCCGGCTCAGCAGTATTTTCTTATATTTCTTTTTTTGCTCCGACATTCTGTCTGCGATTTTTGTATGCGCCAAACGGAGGTCTTTCGTTTAAGATATTTTTTTCTTCTGCATTTTTTTCCTTGGTGCCAAAGCCAACGCTCCGCGCATTATTCATGTTACAGGCTGTGCAAGAGGAAAGCGAGTAAAATACGAACGAATTTATAGCTTAAGCCTTAATTTGCAGCATTTGCTTTGAGCACTTGATTCCATCCAGCCACGCTATATGTATCTATAAGTCATTTTCCGTTTTCTCGCCACGTTCTCTCGCAGCGGACGAGGAAATCAGCGATAAGGCATCAACATGCGGCAAATTGCTAATATTTCTATCCGTGGCACTTGTGATAATGACGTTACCATTCAGTCTCTTCGTCTGCTTCAAGGTAAGGCAATGAAAACTAAATGATTATTAATTACTATCATTTTTCGACTTCTCTGAAATTAGTTCTTGATTAATAACATATTTGAAAAACTAAGAAAAAATAAAAGATCCTATCGAAAATAACTTATAAATGCAATCTGCTAAGTTTAGGCTTTTTATACCCTTGCAGGGTATTATAGTTTCAGTCAGAAGTTTGCAACGCAGTGAAGGAGACATCTCCGACCCTATAAAGTATATATATTCTTGATCAGCATCAACAGCCGAGTCGATCTAGCCATGTCCGTCTGTCCGTCTGTCCGTCTGTCCGTCTGTCTGTCCGTTTCTACGCAAACTAGTCCCTCAGTTTTAAAGCTATCTGAATGAAACTTTGCAGTTAGTCTTCTATATACTCTCACTCGTAAATATGTCGGAACGGGCCGGATCGGACAACTATATCATATAGCTGCCATAGGAACGATCGGTAAAACTTTCGAAAAAAAATTATAACTTTGTCAGTTTTCAACAGAACTCCACCAAATTTGATATTTGGCCATTAATTATTAATTTAGAATTTCGGTTTTAATTTCATGAAAATCGGACGACTATATCCTATAGCTTTCATAGGAACAATCAGAAAAATAATAAAAAAAAATCATAACTTCGCTGTTTCTTAACATATTTTCATCAAATTTGAGATTTGGCCACTTAATATTCTTTCAGAATTTTAGTTTTAATTTCATGAAAATCGGCCGACTATATCCTATAGCTGCCATAGGAACAATCAGGAAAATAATAGAAAATATCCTAACTTCGCTGTTTCTCAACATATTTTCATCAAATTTGAGATTTGGCCACTTAATATTGTTTGAGAATCTTAGTTTTAATTTCATGAAAATTAGACAACTATATCCTATAGCTGCCATAGGAACTATCATAAACAACAATAAAAAATTCAGAGTTTCGCTATTTCTCAAAATATTTTAATCAAATTTGGGAATTGACCACTTATTATTATTTCAGAATTTCGACTTTAATTTTATAGTTCAATTGCAATCTGCAAGGGTATATAAACTTCGGCGAACCGAAGTTAGCTTCCTTTCTTGTTTTAGTTAATTTTTAGTACAAAAAAATATGATAATTAGTCATAAAAAGAAATTAATTAAAAAGTTTTTTTTTATAATTATTTTAACATTTTTGTAATTTCTTAGTTCGAATATTTATCCAAATTCGATCTTTAATTTTAATTTTTATATAAAAAGTACTCTTTTTGGTAATTTTATATTACTTTACTTCAGAATTACCTAATGGTTCCGTATTCATTTATGTTTATTTTTTTTTGCTCTGAAAATACCTTTGTTTAGTTTTCTTGTGCCAAACTGACATATAACCCCTCGAAGGGTATTTTTTTAATTTTACAAGCTCCATCTCCTTCCTGTAATCCTTCGAGTTTCAATTTCATTTCACGAACATTTCACTCACGTGCCACATTTTCCAGGTGGTGCAGGAGTACGAGCGCGCGGTTATCTTCCGTTTGGGTCGACTTATGCAGGGCGGTGCCAAGGGCCCAGGTGAGTACTCAGTGCCTAAGCGACAGGTGCAAGTGCAGATGCAGGTGAGCAGCAGGGTAACGATTCTATGCAAATTTTAGTGCCGCTTGCTGGCGACAAGAATTTGTGTTAATTGCTGCACTTGCTCCAAATTAGCGACTCTAAGGGCGGCCCCAGTGCCTTAGTGTCCGTGTGCTCTGCTTTTGCGCTCCCATTCCCAGGGAGGAAGAGATTAGGCAAATCGAGGCGAAGTTCTGGCACAGTCACTAGTCTACAAAATTGTTAACTGAGGGAACTTTTTTGAACAATTAAGACCATTGATATGGAAATATTAGCAGATATTTTTGTGTTCTTTATAATTTATTGTAGAAAGAGTGAGCTACAAATGAAACCTGATAACGAAATCGATAACAAAAATATTATATAGTTGATATATTAAAGTCCAACATATCGATAAATATTGCATTAAATTTTAAAATATCGAAATAAAAATAGTATATTTTTCGGGCTAAACTATCGAAAGAAAACTAACTTAGATCTTAATAAAAAAGCCTCTAAAATATATCAAAATAATGTATAAGATATTGAAAATTTAGTAACTTTTGATAAGTCAAAGTACAAAATATCTAAAAATATTGTTTATTACCAAAAATATCGAATATCTTATATTGACACAATATTTAAGTGTATATTTTTTTTTCCCGTAAGGTAAATTTCAGAAGAAATTAAAAAAATACATATCTCTTGCTAACTAGTGTTTTCTACCCGTATACCATAACGAGAGTGTAATGCATCTTGGCCGTAATTACAGGTATCTTCTTCATCTTGCCCTGCATCGACTCCTATGCCCGCGTGGACTTGCGTACCCGAACCTACGATGTGCCACCGCAGGAGGTAAGTTCCGGCTCCGGTTCCGGTGCCACTTCCGGTGCCCGATTCCGGATGGAGAGCAGGGCCAAGCAGAGCGGTTGCAATCACAGCTGCCGCTGCTGCTTCTGCTGCTGCCTTTTCTTCGATATTGTTGTTGTTGTTACTATCAGTGTGTTTTTGCTGCCCAGCGGAGCAGTAAGAATGCGAAATTCGTTTAGTTTATGTACTTCAAAAAGTCCCCCTCACACATGACAAAACTTTAAATAAGAAAATAAAAAAGAAACCAAAAAACGATGCCAAGTAAAGCAGAAACCAATTAAACTTTTAGCTTTTGCCACAAGTTATTCCAGCCAACACGTTTGTTAACCAGATGTACATACATATATCTATATCCATAGATATATATGTATATGTGTATTTTTCAGTTGCATTTTCTGTTTCGAGTTAGTCAAAAAAAAAAAGATACAGAAACACACAGATACACAGATACTCACACGCAGACACACAGACAGGCACAGATTTTTTTTGGTCCTGTCGGCGGAATACGCCAGAGAAGCTTCGCTGAACATTGCCGGAAAATCCGAGTTGTTGTGTGTTGATTCTGCTGACAGGACACCCCCACATGCACACCAACCGCACACACATGCACGGAGAAAAAAATTAAAAATTCCAGGGGCAAAAATTCGTGATTTAAGTATGATTTATTCATGGCATAAATCTTTAAATAACGTTGAACTTCTCGGCCTCAGATAGCTGAGCTTTGTGCTTACATTCAAATGGAATAGTAGACGTAGAATGTTTTTTGGAAAAAGGTCCTTTACCTTAACATAAAAAGCAGGGTTATTTTCTGTATACAAAGTGACTTTCTTTATTCTCTTTCTTTTTCGTTTTTAATTTATTGTTAAAGATAAAACTTCTTGAAAAAGTAAGGTCATATTGTATTATTTATTATAAAATCAAGGTTTTCTAATATAAACAGTCAACAAATGTTCTGTTCTTTACTTAACTGATTTAATAAAATCAATTTAAACATTCTTTAATTAACAGACTTGTATCCTGAAGTATTAATTTTTTCTCTGTGTATCCAAAACCCTGACATGAACAAGAACACACTCACACAGACACACGGCCACAGGACACGCAACTGGAGCGTGAATTACGCATACGCAACGTTTTCTTTCTGTTTCTTCGTTTCTCTTTCTTTGACTTGTGCCCCGCCCCCTCTTTCTTATTCTTTCTTTTTTTTGTTTTTGTGCTCTTTCTCCCCAGTCTGGTTGTTCCTGTTGTTGTTGCTGTTGTCGTCGCATGTCACGGTGTTTACTTTTGGTTTCTATTTTCTGGTTCCCCTTCGTTGTTCCTTGTCTTTTCCTTTCTTTACTGTTTTGGCTTTCTTTTCTTTCTGCGTAACGGTGTTTCTTCCTGCTGCAGCCTCTCTTGCTGCCTGTTTCTCTGTCTGTCTAACTATCTATCTCTATCTGTGTGTCTTCCTGCTCTCTCTATGTACTCGTTTATCTATTTCTATGACTATCTGTATCTCTTAACATAACTATCTCCTTTTCCCCCTTAAAAAAAAATAAGCTAATAAACCTGCTTTCTAAAACCTCCAACAAAAGAAAACAGCATCATCAACAACAAAATTAAAAGCGTTAAATAAAAAATATGTACCTTTAAAACTACTTTTTTTTACACACTATTAAAAATGATTTGTAACCTACATTTTCTACTTTATAAAAAAGTTAAAACCCTAATTTACATCCAAAATAAAAATTAAATTTTTTAAGTAGACTAGGTTCTTAAGTTTTTATAAACAAAAGCAAATTTTAAAGCTTAAAATAATCTATTTCATAAATTACAAAGTTCGAAGATTTATTTTAAAAGTTAATTAAATATCTAGGATTTTTCCAACAGAAATAATAAGAAAGCGTTAAGATTTTACCAATGGAAAAACAACATAAATAAAAATCAAGAATAAAGATTGTTTTGAAGGATTAGGTTCAAAGCTTTATATTTTAAAACCAAAAAAGAAAAAGCAGCAGTATCAAATTTTATAATATAAAAATCTTAACTCTCACGAAAGTCTATTTATTTTTGAAACTCCATTATTTCTGAGAGGCTCCATTTTGTTTTATTTAATAGCGGTTCCTACGACTCAACCGCACTCACACTGACTCCTACGCATTACACGGATCATAACACATACACACACAATGAATCAATTGCTCTCTCTATACTCCTCCTCTCGTTGTTGTTGTTGTTGTTGGTAGACTTTGTTGTATCCTATATATCAAACATACATATTATACAACCTCTATATATATTTTAAATACTTTGTATGGTACTTGTTGTCGTATTGAAAGTTGAACAATGTTGCAGATTTTTATTATTATTGCCATTGGTGTGCACTCAACCACTACTCACAGATGCAGCCTACATACATACATAGACAGCAGTCTCACCTTTCCACACACACGCACACAAACATACCATATATGTATACAGGAGTCTCATCAAGATACGCGCTCCATCCCAGCAAACATTTTCTATCGCGGAAGAGTCGCCGGCGACTCTTCCTGGCGATTAATTTGATCGCCCGCGATATCGCATTCTGATCGCTTTCTGATCTTCCGTTGGGAGAAGCCGAGAGTCGCCTGGGGCTCTTCTGGAAGAGTCGCGGAAGAGTCTTCCAGAAGAGTCGCGGAAGAGTCGCCAAAAAGAGATTTAGAAGAGTATAAGTTTTTTTTTCTTTTCTTTTTTATTTATGAATTAAATTTTAGCCTTAGCCTGTTTAAAAGATTCTTGATTCAATATCGATTAGGCTTGAAATAAAATTAAAAAATTAATTATTCCCTTAGCTCTTTAAACTAAACCTTATTAATTCCCAACTAGACTAAATTTCGATCTGAAATAATTTTTATTTAATTCTGTAATTATAGAGATATATATTATTATTAAATCATATAAACTAGGAAAGAAATCGGAAATAAAAGCCTACTTACATTTTTCGTCACGGCTAGGACTCGAACCCGGGTCCCAAGAATTCACAGACCGTCCGCTTACCACCTCGGCTACTGAGGCAACGCTGACTCTAACACCGAGAACTCTAAGAATAATATCGCTATCGCGAATTGATC